>OX596006.1:22986412-23282169 GCA_951394115.2 Drosophila phalerata
AATCTACGTTATCTATTATTAATATCTATTATTATCTCGCTTAATCGCTGCAAGATCGGTTAAACGGAACGGCAGAAATATCTGTTTAAATTTTTAAAGCAATTCAAGCTCCTAAAAGTTGTAACGGATTTACTATGATCGGGATCTCGACTATAGCCTTTTGTTATAGTTTGGTTTATGGAACCCTGGTGTATAGATAAGGAAAAAAAGAGCTTTGAGAAAGAGCGAAACAAATGCGGAAACCGTATTCAATCAATCAATCAATCAAGCAAGGAAGTGCGATAAAAAAAAAAAAAAGTTGGTAACTGAAAAATTTCGGAAAAGTTCTCAAAGTGACATTTTGTTAACTAAAAAGCTCTCACATGGCTTTAAGCTTAAGTAGCAGTGGGAGAGGGAGAGGGAGAGGGGGAGAGAGAGGGGCAGAGAGAAGTCGAGGAATTCGCTAGAGATTAATTGCGCTAACTCACCGCAATCGTCGCTGTCGCTGTCGTCGATGGTGCTCGCCTGATCCCCGCTGATGCTGCTCCCCGTGCCACCAAGCAGCATGCCACCTGCATTCCCATTGTTGTTGTTGTTGTTGTTGCTACTCCCACTGATATTATTGTTGTTGTTGTTATTATTAGTATGGTTGTTGTTATTGTTGTTGTTGTTGCTGTTGCTGTTGTTGCCAGTTGCCAGCGAGTGTAGCACCAACGGTGAACGCGATCGCTCATCATGCCCCCCCTCCACATGCCCCCCGGCCGCAGCAGCGGCAGCGGCGGCAGCAGCGACGAGCGGAACGTTGACGCCATGTCGATGCAGAGCCTCAATACGTTCCCGTTCCAACTGCAGCTGATGATGATGCGGATGCGAATGTTGGGCAAGCGGATGTTGCGGATGCGTTTGCGGATTCAATGGTTGTTGTTGCTGTTGTTGTTGTATTTGCTGAAAGGAGAGAGAAAAAATTAAAAATACAATTAGTTTTATTTGGCAATACCCTGTAATAAGTGCACTTGTGTAAGGGGTGTCATAAAAAATTAAAATTAAAAAATAAATTATAGTTATCTATACTTATTGCAAAAATATAAGCAGCTTTAACAACGCTATACCCTATAAAAAATAAGCTCACCTAATAATGCACAGAAACTTGTGATAATTGCAATGAATTCTAAAAATAACAAAATTTCACATGGCAATTTAGTATTAGTCAAGCTATATATGATTGAACAAACTGAACATTACTCTATGATAATGGCTAATTCAATAGTAAATATAATTTAAGCGAACCCAAATATATAGTACTCTATTAAAAATGAGCTGTATCATACAGGATTACTAATCACCATCAATTAAAATTGCTCTGAGTTATAAATTAATATTCAATCAACCAAACTACAACCGAAAACTATTTAGATAAATCCAGATTTAATCCGCAATAACAGAGTTTGATCTTGGAATAACTAAATTAACTCCAGATATTCTTAATTACAACAAAAAAATAATAATAATGATAATAATAATTATAGCATTTTAAATATCTAGATATACCGTTTCCCCAAATTTTAAATGAAATTGGCTGTTAAAAATACTTCCGTTCCACTTAAAAGTCTATTTTTTAATAAAGAGTCTCTCAGTAAAAAAAAATGATTAAACATCAAAGCAGGTTATATAATTTGACAGAACATTAGAGTTTAACCTATAAACAAAATTCACTTAACGAATTTCTAACGATTTTCTAAATGAAATCGAGAAAACAGAACTAATATTATTAATCAATTTTGTCAACTCTTAGCTGTTTAAGTTGAATCAGTTTAATGTTAGAAAATAATTAGCCTAAACTTTTCATAGGGTTGTCATCTCGTATAAAAGACATAAACCATTTAAATATTCCTAACGACATCTTCTGTACACTCTATATACATATACATCTATCAATATTCTAATGAGATATTCTAATCTAGTGCATCACAACTTAAGGAATATAGAAGTAAAGTTGGAAAAAAATGAAAAAAATACCGATGACTAAACTCAATAGCAGCCCTAACCTAAAACTGTAACCCATCAAAATTGTAAAAAAGATTTTATTCACAGACTGGTTTGGGGAACCCCAGAACTTAAAACTTTAAGACTTGACTCAGCCTTATGTCATAAACTGTTTTTCAGTTTTCCTTGATTGATACAGTAATTTTTTTTTTTGAAATTACTTTACAGAAAACCATTCAAATTCTTAAAAAAATCAAAAATAGTACATAGTGCATAATAAAACATATACAGAAGTGCCACAGAAAGCGAAAGCAACCGAAAAACTTCCAAAAGTCTATATATTTTTGGGTTCGGTTTCGGTTGGTTTCGTTTATAAAGGAGTATTTTTGATTTCGAAGCGAAACTTTATTTTTAAGAAGGGTTTTGTGAGGTTTTCAGAAACTTTGTTGCTTTATCATTATCAGAGAGAATTACTTACTGTATTCCAGGCAGATGTTGCATGACAATCCTTGGTTAAAGGTGGCGATCCGTCGCGATTCGTTTGCCGTGCAAATCGATGAAGATGCGCATGTGGATGTTGCTGTTGTTGTTGTTGTTGCAACACGGCGTAATGGCTGGGCGGAAAGTGTGCCAACAGTGGCGCCACATGATGATACTGTTCCCGCTCTCGCTCCCTCTCTCTTTCTCGCTCACGCTCGAAGCGCAAAAGCTGTTGCTGCTGGGCGAGATAATGTTGCAAGGCAGCCTGTTGTTGCGACTGTTGTTGTTGTTGCTGCTGCTGTTGGTGATGCTGTTGTTGTTGTTGTTGTTGCTGCTGCTGCTGTTGTTGTTGTTGTTGTTGTTGTTGTTGGTGGTGCTGACTCTGCTGAGGATCACGGCCCGTTGGCGACGCATAGCAATCGTCGGACGGACTTGCCGAATTCCGACCAGCGGCAGCGGCAGCCATTGCAGCAGCAGCGGCGGCAGCTGCGGCAGCGGCAGCGCTGCCGGCCAAAATATCGGTGATCATGAAGCGGGAACGCGGCGCCTGCGTCGATGTCGTTGGCGATGGCGTCAGGCTGCCCGGAGTGTCCCCAACGGCAGCCGTAGTTGTGGACATTTCCGGTGGCATTGTGGTCATGTGTCTTCACTGCCTCACTTGTCTCTCTCTCTCTCTCTCTCTCTCTCACTCTCTTTTTCTTTCACTTGCTCGCTATGTCACTCACACTCACACTGTGTTTTGGGCTTTTGCCGACGGCACCAAATCACAAAATCAAAAACCGAAAAAAAAATGAAGTTTTAAGAATTCGCTAAAATATTTTGTTTGCGCGAATTTGTAGCACGTTTAACGGTATGTTTGTTTTTTTTTTTTTTTTGTAAATGTATGCTGCTTCTTGCTAGTTTTGTGCTTTATTTTGAACACGCGCTTCGTAATTGTTGTTGTTGTTGTTTGTTCGATTGTTCGCTGAGCCGAGCTCAAACAAAAGCCGTGAGACAACCGCTCGCCTTTGGCTTTCAACCGAAACTGAGACAAACAGCGGCCAAAAGCGAACGCAACAACCGCTGCTGCTGCTGCTGCTGCTGCTGCTGCCGCTTCGTTTTCTTCTTCTTTTTGGTCGTCTGCTAGCTGGTAAAGTGGGGAGAACAGACAGCAACAGCAACAGCAACAACAATTATAACCATAAGCAAGCAGTCGAGTGGCCAATGCACGCACCTGTCGTCATCTCGCTCACACACACACACACACACACACCCGCGTCTGCTCGGCGCTCTCAGCTGTGGTGAGTTTCGTCAAGTTTGCGCTTCTCCTTCTTCTTTCCTCTGTTGTTGTTGTTGTTGTTGTCATCTATTGCCTGCATTTATTGGTCGTAATTGGCAGCAATTGACATTCATTAGGTTTCAATCAGCGCTCCCACTCTCACTCTCTCGCTCTCACTCTCTCACGTGCTAGTGTGGTGAGTTTAAGTGCGCCTCTTGGCAATGGCCGCGACTGTGAGAACATAACGGTGAGTGACGTTTCCTATAAAAAACATTTTATGGTTGCACACACAACACAATCAACACAATTTGTATAGCAAATTGTCGCTGCTCTTGTTCAGTGGATGCTGCAACCCTGCAACACCAACACCAACAACTATAATAACAACGACAACCGTCTCGGCATCTGTATGCTCCGCCCACTTAAACTGGTTACAATACAGACACACACACACATTCACTCACTGAGAGACAACTTACGCACTCTATCGCTTTCGCTCTAACGCAAGCAGTGCTTATTATGCTTAAGCAGAAGGCAGCACAGGCTCTCTTTTAATATATAGATATATGTATATGTGTGCCTCTGTGTGTGTGTGCTTGTGTGCTTGTGTGTTGGTGTCTTTTGTTATTTTTGCGCTTGTTAACACTTTTTGTTTGGCATTTAAACAGTAAATTGGCAGCAGTTAAATGATGCCCTCTCGCTATAGCGCTCGCTCGCTTGCTCTCGTTTTACAGCCGCAACGACTCTCTTGCCTTTTTGCTCTCTCGTATATGTATTTGTATTCGTATTTGTAGATTTGTATGTAGTTTTTGCGTGTAGTTGTTGTTTAGTATCGATGTCAATTTGCTGCCTAATGTGCAAGTGAATGACTCTGGCAACTGAAACGGGTGGCAATCGGGTAACGGGTAAAGGGTAACGGGTAAGAGGGCGGGTTAGAGTTTATAAACCTGGCCTGCCAACCAGGTGGGGTGCGGGGGTAGAAGGCGGCCTTTATTGGGGCTGTGTCTTGGCAGACGCTTGGGGCGGATGCTGCTGCTGTTGTTTTCATTGTTGTTACTGTTGCTGTTGTTGTTGCTGTTGATGATGGAGTTCGCTTCAGGCTGCTGCAGCTGCTTTGTTGTTGTTGTCTTCGTCACATACATACATACATACAAATAAATACAGACACATAAGTTCACTTGTATGTAGGTACATATGTACTTTTAAAAATGGCTTCATTACAAATGACAGCAATTAACTTTCTTGTTGTTTTCTTTCTTCTTGTACTTAGTTGTGCATACATTATGTATGTATGTATGTCTGTATGTATGTATATAAATATGGCTGTATTTGTATTTAGCAATGGCTGTCTACAACTTTGTTATTTCTGTTGTTCAAGCAACATTTTATGGAATTAATGAGTGTGGAGAAGCAACCAATAAGAAAGAAATGACTATGTTTATACAGCCGCGATAATTAACGCTATAATGAGAACAGCAGTCATATAAACTATGATATAAAAAATCTCCAAAAAATTTTCATCTATAGCCTTGGTTTGGATTTGAACCTTGCTTCAATTTAATACAAATAAAATCATTTTATATTTTCTAATAATAAATTAAGTCGATTGAATTGTTTAAAATAACAAATTATGAAGCTGGTGCTCGTTCAACAATTATTTAAATAAGCACTGTTTACTAGGCTTAATATGATCAAATAAAATACATAAATATGTTTTGAAAAGAATATGTCTTAATATAATTATTTGATAGTTTTCATTGATAAAACTTAAATGTTTTATTGTTCTAAAACTAAGAAATATTTTATAAAACTAAGATAAAATTACATTCAAAATAAAAGGTAATACGATGAGCCCAGTTCGAAAAATAAATAACTACATAAAGTTAATGTTTTTCTTATATCGCAAAGCTATTTCAGACTTCGAATAAAAATCATAAGACAATAATTCGACTTTAAATCATAAAGCACAACATTTTTCTTTTTATACCCGTTACTTATAAAAAATAAGTATAAGGGTATATTGTGTTCGTTGGAATGTATGTAACAGGGAGAAGGAGGCATCTCCGACCACATAAAGTATATATATTCTTGATCAGCATTAATAGCGGAGTCGATATAGCCATGTGTGTCTGTCCGTCTGTCCGTCTGTCCGTCTGTGTGAGCGCCTTGATCTCAGAGACCATATGAGATAGAGTAACCAAACTTTCACACGCAGATCACAAAGGCGTTGGAGCAGATCAAGTTTGTTTTAAATTTTTGACCCGCCTCCTTCCACGCCCGCAATTCGCGAGAAACCGGTCGTCCGTCTGTATAAACACAAGGATCTCAGAGACTATAAGAGATAAAGTAACCAAATTTGGCACACAGATTTCCATATACCTCACGCAGATCAAGTTTGTTTCAAAATTAAGCCACGCCTCCCTCCACCCCCGCAAATCGCGAAAAACCACCTCACCCGCAATTTTTCATATAATACGTATTTTTTTGTAATAACCGATATCTGTTATTGTTATCTATTATCACACTGAATAGCAACAAGATCGGACAAGTAGAACAGCAGTTATTGCGTGCCTGAGTTGTTGAATCAACAGGTTCCCCCTAGAGTATGCAATAGTTTTTGTATTGTTAAACCTTATTAGAATGCTTCAAATTCTCAAGTAGTTCTGGCAACGCAAGTATGACATTAGAATTGAATCGCTAATGTATTGAAATAAGTAACGGGTATCCTATGGTCGGGATCTCGAATATAGCCTTTCCCACTTGTTGGATTTTAAAAGTTTAATTAATTTATAAAATCAAGAAATAATGAAAACAGAAAAAATATTTGTTTATTTAGTTAATTATTTGAGGCAAGGCTCGAACCAAATCCCTAGAATTAGGGGTACATAGGCCGGTTCGCGAACCGAACACAAATCCCACTCTATGGCTCGCATCACCTAACCGAAACCACTCCATAATGTTCTCAAACTTTTAATACAGCCCACTTATAATAATCTTAAGCAAACATTTCACTTAACATCGGGCATGTTTGCTGATAAGATATCTTTATCTCAGCCTACCTTTTAGAAATTTTATTTTTATTTTATATCTTAAACGACGCTTAATTATTAAAATTATGTAAATACTGGGAGAAGTAAATAAAATTATTCATTTTCTTATTTCAATACTTTTTAAGATCGGATATTTCACATCTCTCTACAAGTACATTATCATATTCATATTAAATTCGTATAAGCATAGCCGAATTTTTCTAGTTTTTTGTTCCCATGTTTAAAAGTGCTTGTCTTGGTCGTTTAATATTTTAAACGATTGTAAATTGCATTTATTTTGATATATTTTATGCAAGAGCATCTTTTAAAAAAAATTATTTTATTATTTTATTTATAAAATCGATTTAAAATGGTTGCTAAAATAGTATAAGAGAAAAGAATAAATAAGACTCGAAAAAAAACTTAATCAACAACATTTTCAACAATGAAACCCAAACTATTATAAATTCGCTTTCAAATTTATAAAGATATTTTTCGGATGGTGATAAATCTCAAAGTCACCCATTGTTAACGCTATTCGAGTTATTTAAAAGATGATTAATCCATTATTATATATGGAACTTAAAGAGAACCTCATTAGAAAAAGGAAGTTTAGGCGATCCCCATCTCTCAGCTTTAAGTAACTTAACGGCTAATGTAATGTTAAATAATTTGTATCATACTCATTATACTTACTTACTTATACTTACAACATTAGATAAATAATACAGATAATCCTAATTGAAATTAAAATATTTTTTGGCCTTATAATAAGTTTTGTAAATAGAATTATTTTATTTTTTTTAAGTGGATTTTTTTTAGAGGACTAAAGATTTTTAAACGAGGCTGTGAAGAAATCGAAGCAAGTTAATTTAGAAACTGACGTTCTAATTATGTGACAGGTCGGCTGATTGAGTTAAAGAGCCTCTTAACCTCACAATAATTATTTGAATAATATCATATAACATATAATATTTAATATTGTTCTAAAAACATAATTACCTACAATAATCAAAAAAGAAACATAATTAAAAATCAAGTAACAAGAAAAATGAGTTTAGGGCCCGATTTTTGCCGTTAAACTGCCGCCATTTTGTGGCTGTCTCTCTGAGTCTCAGTCAGCCTCTAACGGCACTTACGCTCTACCCCACATGTTAGCGAGTCGAAAAGAGAAAAATAATAAAAGAAAGCTCATTAAATAATCAACGAGAAATGCAAAAGAAATGCAAAAGAAATGCATGAAAAATGTATACAAATTATTTAAAAAGACATTAAAAGTGACATACGACAAGTTGTGGATGAGTTTGAGTGTGTGTGTGTGTGTGGGTGTGTGTGTGTGGTCAGTGATTGCTTGAACTCATTAGCAACAGCTATAAAATGCGAGTAGAATGAAAGGGCGAGAAAAAGAGAGAAAGAGGTAAGCAATTGTGGTTGGGAAAGAGGAAGAGGGTGAAGGAGAGGGTGAATGAGAGAGGGGGAAGGGATGCTTGGTTAGTTGTGTTGTAAATTTCACACTGTTGGCCAAGTTGTTTTAATTAGGCACTTGGCACTTACTCAAAAGCCATGGACGAAAGCATTACAGCTCAATTTGCCACCCCCACAGTTAACAGGGAGGTGTGGGGCAACCCCCTCGGGATGCGCTTAAGTGGCTTTAGCAGGCTGTTGAGAAAAGGGAAGGAGTAGTATGTGTGTGTGTGTGTGTGTGTGTGTGTGTGTGTGTGTGTGTGTGTGTGTGTGGGGAGGGGAGGGAGGTTACTGGCAATGGCTTTGAAGGTGTCGTAATTGCACTCAACTCGTCAGATGCTCGATAAAAGGAGAGTAGAGCTGGGTAAAAGGTGAAGGAAATGGATGGTGGAAATGGAAGAGCAGGAAAGATGGAGAAGTCAAAAGGGGGAAATGCTTCAACGCAAACAAATTAAAAAGCACTTAACAGATGAGCAGATGAGAGATAAGATGAGATCAGAGCGAGGATTAACAACACCTCCTGCTCCTGCGAGGCGCCGTCGCTCCCGTCGCTCCCATTGCTCCCGTTGCCCTTTCCGTTGCGTGAGCTTATGCCTCGCCCAAAAGATCATTTAAGATCTCTGTCAACGCCGCGAGCTGTGGAACTTTGCAGATATCTGTGGAGCCTGCACATTGAGCTCGTAAATTTCCAAGATCGAGACTTTTGACCGTGGCGTGTGGCGTCAGTCAAATCGAATTCAAATTGCCCAAGTTAACATCCTGTTGGCGGCTCTCTCTGTTTGGTCATCTCGCATCTCGAGTCGACTTGAGTTGAGTTGATTCGAGCTTCTTAATTGAGGTTTAACACAACATTTACCGCTTTTCGCTAATCGCCTTGAAGCCGCCGACGACGACGACGTCGACGACGACGACGGGGTGTGGCAGTCTCCGTCTCTGTTCCTGTCTCTGTCTCCGCCTCCGTCCCTGTCTCTGTCTTCGATTTCGTCTCAGCTTAGATATAGCACAAAATGCCCCTTGCCCTGCCCCTATCTTAACCCTAACCCGCCCTCTATATGATTTCATTCATAAAAATCGCGCTCTCTCTTTCTGTCTTGTCTGTGCTTATACCCTTTACTCATACCGTAAGGGTATCTAGTATTTATTGCAATGTTTGTAACAGGAAGACGCCATTAAAAATATATTATCTTGATCAGATTTACCGATTGTTTGAACCAACATTCAACTTACGCCTATCACTTTATCTTCGCAACCGCAATAAGATCTGGAGACTCCCAATTCAGTGAATAACAGCGTATTATCACCACAAACATCAGAGTATTTTATAAATAATTTCATGCCTTCTTTGGCCCCAGAAACCACCACACCCACAGTTTCTGTAAAGAATCCTCTTTTTGGTGATAAACATTACGTTATTTTTTTTTTTTTTTAGATATATAGCTATAGTTTGACTGTGTTTTTAGTCTTTAAGCAATGCAAGCGCCTTAACATATGCAGTACATATTATGCAGTTTCAGTTTCAAATCATAAATACTATTGGAAGCATTTAGCAGGTTTTCCAATCAGTAATCGCTCAATTACTTGTGATGGATCAGAATCAGTACCTGTTGAATAAAATCATACCATTTTACTAAATCAGCCTACTGAATTTTTCTGAAAAAAACTCCTTTCATTGTACGGAATAAAAAATCCGATTGGTAATACATTTTTTGACATTTTTGATTGTTGAAAATTTCCTGCTGAATATGAAAAGTAGTTATCAGGTATTATGATTGGTGATCAAAGTTACCTGCTGAATGCCCCCATTGATACATATATGTATATATACACTCAGAAAAAAATGCTATACTTAAATTAGGTACGACCGTACTTGAATTTATACCGTTTTGATCTTAAAATTTTAAGATTGCTGTGTACTAAAAATCTTAAATTAAGTATGAATCGATCTCAAATTTAGAATTCTGATTTTCCTTTACTATGGCAGCTGTCCGAAATAGTAGTCCGATTTTAATCAAACTTAGTCAGAATATATAAGACCACGGCAAATATATAATCCGTGAGTCTCGTTAATATGCCTCCAGAAATAACTCAGTTATTTGTACTAAACCAGTTTAAGATTATTTTGTACTTAAAACAGTTTTTTTCAAGATCGAAAGAAAGTTAAAAATGAGAACGTTTCGAACTTAAATCAAATACATTTTGGATTATTGCTTTTTCATTGTCGCACCTTAGAATTCTCAACTGGTTCTAGCGACGCAAATATGACGTTCGGCTTGGATCGCTAGTGAAATCAGCACCTATTTCGAAAGGTCGCTAACCAAGAAAATACATCATTAACTTTGGTATTTTTCTTTTTTTTAGTATACATACTAGTGTATGTTTTAAGATTAAAATTAATTGTTTATGAACATTTTTTGTACTTGTAACAAGTACGTTTTGGGATAAATTTAAGATTTTTGTGTACTTAAACTAGCATGTATCGAAAATTTACATACTTGAATTAATCTCAAAACGTACTTAAAGTATCCTGAAAAAATGTCTGAGTGTACATTTATATACATAAATAAATATATATTTAAATTTAATATAATGGGTATCTTATAGCCGGAGACTCGACTTGTGTTTACTTTGAATTCCGGCTTAATAACAACACGTCATGTCATTTCATTTTCGGTGAGGTTCTCAGACACCTCCACCTTCCCCTTAGCCACCTTTCCCCTCTGTCATGCCGCAATTCCTGATACCCATTGAGAAATGTTCATCACGCAATGTCGCGTCCGCGTTTTCGGCTCTTTTCATCAATTTCGTTGTTGTTCTTCTTATTATTAATGTTGTTGTTATTTTTCTTGTTATTGTTGTTGTTGCTGTTGCTGTTCTTGTTATTATTGCTGCTGGGCCTCTTATTGTATTTATATTAAATAATATTGACGTTTGCCCATTATTGACCCTCGTTAGAAACAAATACGCATGAAATGAAATTTATGAATTTTTTAACGATTTTTGATGGTTTCCTTTATTGGATTTCGATGCTTTCTGATTCGCGCTTGTTTATTTTTTGGATATGTACGTATAACTAGAATTTATAAAGCTGAACTTGTATCTATAGTTCAGATTTATATATAGATTTTATCTATAAAAATGCTTAAATACGAATAAACAAAAAATGTTGGATCAATTACCTACATATTTTGTAGTAAGTTATAATACATAGTATAAAATATTACGACTGTTTTCATTTGCATTACCAAATTGATACATATACCTCAACATTTTTTCAAATAGATTTAAAAAAAAAGTTCAAGTTGAAGCATAATTTTGGGATTCACTTTTCAATGAGTAGGTGGTAAAGAAGAAGAGCTGAGATTCTAAGATATACTGCAATTTAATTGAATAGCAAAAAAAAAATAATAGAATTTACTTCTCTTGTGATTAAGGTGTTCAAGAAAAAGATGAAATCTTTTATCACTGATAATTCAATTTTTGTAAGAAAACTACAATACCGATATGACTGAGGTTTTGACTGACTATATATGATTATTGACTAATTATATTTGTCATTATAAAACCAAAAAAATTTGGTAAACTTAATGGCTCGGCTAGAAACCGTTCGGACACCCCTCGTAAATACCTTTGACAATTCAAAGGGAGTATTGGGAATTTATAAACCAACATAGAAGTTTATGTTTTTAAACTGTCAATTTTAATAGCTCTCATTAAGTTTTAAAGATCATTCAACTGTATAATAAACATATTTTTGACATATTTGTATTTTAAACGTATTTCTAAAAGATGCGAAAAGTTTGAAAATTTTTGAAATCAAATGAAGACAAGTTAAGAAAAGTTAAGCTTATAGAATAATAGTTACTAAATGGCTTCTATAAAGCGCATGTTCAATTAAGAATAAACGAAACTCTGACTACACTTTGGCGTTAAAAATCAATGAAAATGTTTTTCTCTTTCTTTTTTTTTAAGTTAGTTTAAAATAAATTATTTATGAGTGCGTTGGAGGCGATTCGATTGTGTGTTATCGCTAGTTATATATCATGATGACAAAACAAAGAGTGCGGCCAACGAAGTCAAAGACAAAATTGTACAAACCTTAACAGCAATAACAACAATAACAAAAGCAAAGCACACACAAAGTTGTTCATCTCTTTTGGTCTCTTTGTTCGTTATCGTCTCTCCTCTCACCTCTATTAACCAAATGGGCTGTGACCAATGACAGCAACAAAAACAACAACAAAAGGCGATAAATGTAGCAAGTTGTATGCTAATTTTTACCTATATATATGTATATATATATATATAAATATATATGTATGTGTATAATACAAGATAAAAAGTGAATCGAAATAGAAATCAAATTAAATCAATTTAAATATGGCATAAAATAAAAGTACAAAATCATGTTAAGACTAAAAGGCGACAACAACAACTAAATGCAAATGGAGACTTAACGCACAACAGAATTCTCCTAATCTACATTCAATCTCTCTCCGCAATCACTCGCTCTTTCGCTCTAACACACTGTGATAGTTAGATAGTCGTATATGTTGAAGCGAATCAAATTGAAAACTAGTAGGCATGGCTACAGTCGAAAGAACCCGACTTTGACAGACCCTGCAGGTATTCAGAAAGCCAAGTCAAAATGAAAACAAGTAAGAAAACTTTATGTAGTAGAAGTCATCTGAAAAATATCCCGACTTTGACCTTTAGAAACCCCATCAAATAATCGCATTCCATTTATACATTTTTACAATGTATACAATATGGCACAATGTAAAAGTTTCTGTTAATGTATCAGGTTCAGACTGGAGTAATGTACAGGCATAGTTATTTTTTTCTGAGTGTATATATAAAACTAAAATAGTAAAACAAAAATTATGGTTTTTTCTTGTATTCTATTTTTTGCTTTTTATTTGAAAAAAATTGTAGTTTAAAGAAAACATTTTAATAATAATAAAATAAATTATGATTAAATTATTTTTTTTTTATTAAATTATTTTTTGAAAACCGAACCGGATATTGAACCACACCTTCGAAATTGTGTTCTTTAAGAGGCTAAACTAATGTTGCGATTTTTTTTCGTATCTTAAGCATAAAATTAAGTTAAATTACTTACAAAATAACTAATCAAATTAAAAGGATTTAAGAAATCATTAAAAATAAATGCAATGTAAATTGATTTATGTGTTAAATTGAGCTAAATAAACTAATTCGCGAGACGAACCTAAATCATTGTGTACTACAACTTATAAGTACTCTTAAGTTCTGTAATAAGTTTATTCCTTGTTGTGGCAGAAAGAAGCGATGCAATTTAACAAAAAAAAAAGGAAATGAAAAAAAGAGACTGCAAACCGAATTTTGTGCTTGTTGGTCTTAAAATCTGTCAAAATTCTAAAGTGATTTTCGCCTAAAAATACTTATTTCTCGATTCGCAATAAAGCTTCTAAGCAAACTTGTCTGCTTAGAATATACAGAAAGCTAAATTCCAAGTTCTGTGCTATTCAAGCGCATATATATGCGGTAAAATAAACAGACCCCATTTACTATTTAAATACAGGGTCTTAAGAGTCGAGTTTATATTTATCGCCGCATTAAATCGCCACAATCGCCGCATTCGCTGCACAATTTGTGAAATTAATTTACAACTTGAAGTCGAGTCGTGAGTCGAGAATTGCACTTAAAATGGGCATAAAACGCGTCAAGCAGCGCTAATTATGACCAAAAGACACACACACACACGCACACACACTTATATATACCACCCACTAAAATGAGTTGATTGTCACTTGCAACAGATAAGTTAAAAGTGCGACTTGCAACATGTTGCAGAGGCAGGGACAGGAGCAGGGGCATAAATCGCAGCACTCGCTCAAAATCTTATCGCCAGAACACATCAAAAGTCAAAGTTTTTGCTTAACAGCAAACAGCAACAACAACAACCGAAAGCCACAAACAACAACTACAATAACATCAACATCAACAGCAACAATAACAATAACAAAAACAGCAACAGCAACAACAACAACAAAAGTCACAACTGGACAATATTTTTCATGCTAAGAGACTTTTAAGCTGTCAACGACGGCGCTCATAAAAATCGACCACCGAACTGGACATGAAACATGGACAGACAGAGCAACAACAAACAGCACAACTGCCCCATGCCCCATGCCCAATGCCTCATGCCTCATGGCTCATGCCCCATGCCACATGCCACATTCAGCTTGCAACTTGCCAAAGTTGCCCAACAGCGTCAAACTGTCTGCCATTGTTTCATGCATTTAATGGGCTCCAGCTTCAGTTGCCGCTCAAACTTACCGCTCCAACCCTACCGACCCTACTGACAGTCTAGGACCATGTCAAAAGATCACATCCATGCCACACACACACTCACACACACACTAACACACACACACTCACAGGAGAACACACACGCATCAACATATGAGAGTATGTAAGGCAGGTAATCTAATAGTGTATATCGTAATCGAACATCGTAAATGATAATCCCTAATTTTGGACACGAAACCACAAAACACTTCTAAAATTAACGATCTACAATTTAAAAAAATCACAAAAGTATTTTCGATTTTAAGATATTTTAAAATGTTGCCTTTTTGTCCTACCAAAAAAAAGACATAAATAATTATAAATAGTAAGGCTGCAAACCACCAAAATATTGTTCAAGGTTCGGTTCGCCGGCTCGAACCATAGAGCAAGACATCGGTGCGGTTTGCGAATAGGTTTATCTACCTCCTGAACCCAAGGTTTGGGTTCGAACCTTGGTTCAATTTCATACAAAAAAATATTTTTTTTGTTATACATTTTTCTCTGCATTTTGATCTACTTAAATTTTTTTTTAAAGGAATCCATTTTTTTATGATAACTTTAATTTATTTAAAGATTCAAATATGACTTATTTTAATCCAAAGTCTCAAATAATTGCGTAATATTAGAAAACCATACAATTTATGTTACTATTTTTTTTTTCGGGCTCGCAAAGTAAATAATTTCAAGGGTTCGGTTCATGATCCGGTTCAGGCTGCTTTAAAACCCGAACCGAACCGGTTCTACGAGGCTCGGTTCAGAACCGGTTTGCAGCCTTGCACAGAACATTTCAAAAATTAACAATCTACAATAAAAATAAAAATCACATAGTCTTTCTTCAAGATATTGCAAAATGATGCATTTTTGTACTACCTAAAAAAAACCTTAAGTAATTATAAATAGACAAAAACAGTTTTGAGCAATTTGTGCCGGGCTATAGAAATAAAGTGTCGTGCTATTTCGTGCCCTATTTAAGAAGGAAATATTGGGTTCAAGTCGTGCCGAACCTGAAAAATGCGGCCACATCTTATCGTAATCGTTTATCGTATACCTTAACCCGATTCGTCCTGAGCAACTTTTTTTCGAGCTTCTTCATGAAACTTTCAGGACTAATAATTTTGTCGCTGAATCCAAAAAGGACATTCTTTTTGTTCGTTCTTGTCGAATAATCGACAGGACCATTTTTTCGGCTGTTACCATATTGCAACGCTGGGAATAACAGTGTACTGGTTTTCTTAGTACTGAAAAAAAAAATAAATATATTTTCTTAGTACTGAAAAAAAAAATAAATATATGAGAAAAAGTCTAATAAACATAGCTTTATCCAACTGGGGGCTCCTCCTTTATATATATGACCAAAGTTGGTTCAATTCGGTGCACTATATCATATAGCTGTCATAGGGACAATCTGGGTTAAATTCACCTTAAGTGTGGAAAACTTTTTTCTGAGATATCTCAACTAAACTCACAGAATATGCATATAAGTTAGTTCTATACATCCTGACCAAATTTGGTTCAAATCGGCTTACTATATTATATAGCTGCCATAGGAAAAATCATATTTTATAAACAAAACTATACCGTAATGCGAATAAAATGTATAAAAAATACATGTACCCTGTACTTACCAGCGTTGCCATATGGCAACACGAAAATAAAAAGAGTAAATTAACTCAAAAAAAAAAGTTTTTACCGAAATTCGTTCATAATGATAAAAAGCACTCATTTACCTTTCTAATGATGTGTGTATTGCATATAGTTCAGTACTAAAATTATATACATATGAGTTTTTTTTTTTATAAAAAATTTATTTACATATATTTACAAAACCAGCTGTTGCGCACATAACTTGTACTGATGTGTTGAGGACTGACTAGATGTGTTGCCAACTAGACTTGAAATCTAGTGTAAAGTGAATGATCGTGTAAAAGATGGTAATGTGTTGAATGTGTGTGAAATAAGATTTAAATGATGAAACGATCTCTGAGACTTTGAGGGTAAATTCGCTTGAGTTTTTTTTTCTTTCTATGTCGAAGCCTCCTGGCAAGGACATTGGGGTGGTTAAAAAGCTCAAATGGTGGCAAACCATAACGCCATATTGGGGCAATGATAAATTTGTATATCAGCACCTTGTTCCTCAGTGAGAGTTTGTTTCGAGCCCTCAATAACCACGACATCTTCTTGGCTTTTTCCCTAGTTCAGTACTAAAATTAGTTAAAATTAGTTACTTGAGACGAATTGCCGTTAATTGTACAGGGCTAGTGCCGATTTAGCATCTTTTCGGATACAGATATCAAGCATTTCCAATTCGGTAATTCATCCTTTTGTCTAACATTGAGTACAAAAACACCACGCTCAGAGTACGAGATATAATTGAGAATGAGATATGATTTCTTTACCAATTTGATATTGAAATCTAAATTTGAAAATAGATCAAGTACTTTCCTGAAAACTGAGCTTAACTTTTTTATCTTTCCAGTTATTAATCTAAAATGATATATAATATAATTAATTTATTCTATTATTTTATTTTCTGATTATTTTTTAAATTCTATATAATTTTTTCTATCAGCTTTTCGGTTTCGGTAAAATACAAATTATTCAATTATTATCAATTATTTTCCTAATGATTCGAATTCAAATTAAATATATATATATAATAAAAAAAGTGATATTAATGTATTTATTTTTTGCGAACCCTAACATCATATAGAAAAAAAAGGGATCGGACTTGACTTGGGTTTGATGGTTTCATAAAAGAGTAAATCCCAAAAATATTCTATCCGAGCTAGTTCCTGGAGGTTCGGCTCAAATCCGGTTTGCAGCCTTGACATTTAGTTATAATAAGATTAAAGTTAGATATAAGCTGTTGCTGCGTTGGCTTTTACCATTGATGTCCCCTTCCCCTTACCCTTACCCTTCTTCTCCTACCCCTGTTATGGCCTCCTTCTGTCAACTTTTTGCTCTCATCTCATGGTAATAAGGACGTGGCGATGCAAACAAACAAATCAACAGTTATTGGCCATGTAACAAGTTGCCGTCAACACGTGCCCGATTGATGTGTGTGTGTTGTGTGTCGAGTGTGTGTGTGTGTGTGTGTGTGTGTGTGTGTGTAAAAGATGTTGACAATTGACAATTGCTGCTTGTAATTCCCAATCTATGAATAACAAATAGGCTGGTGCCATGTAGACGGCACATGGCCCCCAAACAAACTAACAAACTCGACCCTCGACGGCACAGGAGAGGGTGAGGCAGAGAAAGAAGTGGGGGGGGAAGGAGTAGCTGAGGAGTGGGACGAGATAGAGGGGAAAAAGGGAAGCAGGAGCAAAGATGCGCTTGACTGTTGACTGTTGTTGTTGCTGCTGGCAAATCAAATCATAATCTAAATTTTAAGCCAAGTCAAAACAACAACATGTTGTTGTTGTTGTTGTTATTTGTGATTGTTGCTGTTGTTGTTGTTGTTGTTGTTCTTTGAATAGGCAAATGCAATTTTACAATGTTATTACATGAAACGTTTGACAGCCTTGTTCTCATTGGAGCAACGTGAAGTGAGGCGGCAGCTGGAGCCGGAAACGGAAATGGAAATGGAAATGGCGTCGTGTCAGTTGTTGTCGCCTGTTGTTGTTGCTTGGTGGTGGGGCAAAAGGTGGACGAAAATGAGATGGCATGCATTATGTGATATATAGGGATTACGCTTTGACGCCTTTTGATTTGATTGTCTATGACATCGAGTGGCACGCCCCTTTTGCCCATTCTGCCCCTTCTGCCACTCCCCGCCTCTGCCTGTGGCATGTGCGCCATTTGTAATTCAAGTCAAAAAGCAACAACGTTGTTTTTGTCCTTGTTGTACTTGCTGTTGTTGTTGTGAAAGACTCTACGGATTATAATTTCTTTTCCGTTTCAATGCATTTCATTTCCGTGTCCGACGCACGAGTTCACACACACACACACACACACACTCAAGGGCATTTACTTATGTGTGTGTGTGTGTGTGTAGGTGTGTTTTGCATTTTTGACTCAATTATAATTTTTCATGCCAAAAAGCAAGAGATTGTGAAAAGAATCAACATAAGTAACGGCACTTGTAATCTGATTGCATAACGTGATCAAATTAAAATGCATACAAGTATTCAAATTGCTACTCACACTCATATTTATATTCATCTCCACTCATAATAGCCATCTCTTGTTGAATAGAAGAGTAGATTTAGATTTATCTAAAAAGAATTTCGCAATCGAAATCTATCCTAGTTTGAGTAGATTTAATGGTTTGAACGTAAAATAAAATATAATATGATCATTATCCAATAATATATAAAGGCTTATCGATATACTATATCTATCCAAATTTATCATATTTTGGTTTGCCATTAAATTAGACTCAGCTAAAATCTAACAACAATATAGCAATATTGGGTAACATTTTTAATACAAAGTCTTTAAAAACTGTCTTCACAAAGTTGCTCTGTAATTGTACAAACAGTCTTGTTGCCAAACATCCTTCACAGATAAAAAAAAATTTTATAAAATCAAAATTTTTGTCCCAAAACTAAAATTTTGTCAAAAAAAAAAGTGCATTAAGAGCATAAAATTCTTGAAGTAGGAAAACATATCTGGATTTTGAGAAAATTTCTAATAAGACCAAGTTCTTATTATACGAATTAATGTTCTTATTATATAAATAAATATTCTTAGCATTTAAGTCAAAAAATTATAAATTAGGAGCACTTTTTAAACTCATAATTTTTATATATTGATATACAGTCGAACTTCCCTAACTCAAACTTCTATAACTTGAATATTCTCAAGCTCGAACCAAATTGAGTGGATATAGCGTTGTATAAGCAAATTACAAACAATTCTGGTTCCGTAAATTGAATTTTTATTAGCGGAATTTCTTCATAACTTGAACAAAAATATTGCCACGTGCTTCTGTAAATCGAATATTTTCGAAATATCACCAATAAATTGCGTATTTTCTCGCTGGGTGGAGGATAGTTTTTGGCAGTCCTCCATGAGTGATGTAAAAAACGCCTTAAAGATGTTGACTGTTTATTTGCAAAGCAGTACCTTTACAATGATCACAACAGGACCCTTGACAACTTAGAAGCCCTTGTTTTTTTAGAAAATAACATTTAAAAAAATAATTTTCAGACCCTAATTTCCGAATTTTAAGTTCTGTTTAGTTTGAAGAGCAGTATAAAATTTAAAAGTTAAGATATAGTAAAGTAAGAGTAAAAGTAACTTTTACTAGCTAATTTCTGATTTTTTAAGTTTTGTTTAACTTTAACAGAAAAAAAAATTTAACAGCTCGTAATTTTAATGTATGGGTTCGTAGTCACTACCCAGTGGAACTGGTCCTCAATGAAATATTGAGGAAAAGTTGAGGAACATTCCCTGCTCCTTGAGGAAACATCGAGGAGTTTGTATGAAAATGAATGAGGAATTTAACATTGAGAGTTCCTAGGAACGAGGAATGAGGAAGCTTCCCTATACATTTCTCAACGTTTCCCTAACAGAACACGTTGGGGACTCCTCGGGGAACTCTGCCAATAAATCCCCACGCACTAAACTAAAACATTTGAGTTTTTTTTTTTTTGTTTTAGTTTTTTAATTTGTTTTATTATTACTTTTTTACCTTATTTTTTCTTTTCTTATTGATTTATATTGTATTAAATTTTTGTTCTTTTCATGGCCATTCTTCTAATGGTGCTCGAACCGGGTTCCCCGAACTGAAAAGTTCTCTTTCTCGGGCGTTGAAAATTTTTGCCTAACAATAATGTTCCAATTGGTACAAATTTTATGTTTCGAAAATGCAGCGGCCATTTAACGCCGGCAGAATTGTTACAACACTAACAATGAAGCGTCAAAAAAATTACAACAACATCAAGGAAACATACGGGAAAATCAAGAAAAGCGAATTTCAGTTCCACTGGGTAGTGGTAGTAACTAGAAACTCCAAGTCTACATTATATTCTGGCTTAGTAATTTTATAAATGGTTTTTTACTCAGTGATTTTCCTTGTAAAGAGTGGGTCTCGAACCCGCGTCTGCTTTCACTGACCAATTGACTTTAAATAATATTTGACATATAGTACATACTTAAACTTTCCTAACAATTTTTTTTCTTGTATTAAGAACTGTGTTTTCTTAGATCCATATTCTTAATATTAGTAATATGATCTTAAAATGATTTAATTTCAAGAACAAAATATTTAAGATGAATGTTCTTGATTTTACAAGTTGGTGTTTTTTTTTCAGTGTACGAGCGTCATTTATGCTTTAAGTAAGCTCTGCAATTTTGGACAGAATTGATTAGAAAAAGGTGTCCACCGAGACTTTATCGTCAAATTCAGAATGTCTAAATCTACCTTTTCTTTCTATTTTTATACCCGTTACTTATAAAAAATAAGTATAAGGGTATATTGTGTTCGTTGGAATGTATGTAACAGGCAGAAGGAGGCTTCTCCGACCACATATAGTATATATATTCTTGATCAGCATCAATAGCCGAGTCGATATAGCCATGTGTGTCTGTCCGTCTGTCCGTCCGTGTGAGCGCCTAGATCTCAGAGACCATAAGAGATAGAGATACCAAACTTTCACTAAAAGACTTCTATATACCCCACGCAGATCAAGTTTGTTTCAAATTTAAGCCACGCCCACCTCCGCCCCCGCAAATTGCGAAAAACCGTCTAAACAAAGAAATCTCAGAGACTATAAGAGATAGAGTAACCAAATTTGGCACACAGATTTCTATATACCCAGCGCAGATCAAGTTTGTTTCAAATTTTGGCCACGCCCCCCTCCGCCCTCGCAAATCGCGAAAAGCTACCACACCCACAGTTTTTAAGATAATATAGTTTTTCTTGTTGTCACTGATATCTATTATTATTATTTATTATCCCACTGAATCGCAACACGATCGGACAAGTAGAACAGCAGTTATTGTCTGAAAATGATTCTTTAAGCAATCATGGCAATACATGCCCCCTAGAGTATGCAATAGATTTTGTATTGTTAGAAAATGTTCTTTTAAGTACTTTTATATGTAGTGAAATAAGTAACGGGTATCCTATAGTCGGGATCTCGACTATAGCCTTTCCCACTTGTTTTGAGCTTTGATCCTTTGCCAACAAGAAGTCGTCGTACTGGAGACTTAGCTGATTTCTGATGGTTTGTGTCCGAATTCTACATTATAATAAGAAATATTTATTAAATTTGTTTATTAATATACATACATCATTTTTCTTTTATGATGTGATAAGCACTAGAGCTGCAAAAACATCGAAGATAAATCGATATAATCACTGCTTTGAAAACTTAGCAATTTTATAAAATGTCGTAATATGTATATAATTGCTTTGCTAACATTTAAAATTAGATTCCAATTTTTTTTCATTTGTTATTTTGGTTAAAATTCATATAAATGTTTTATAATATAACATTTATTTTTTAGAAAAACAATTAACTAAAATATTGCGATTAATCGACTTTTGAAATAATAATAACGAAAAGTTAAACTTCCAAAATTTTGCAGCCCTTGACCTTTTAATACAATCCACATTTATTATTTAAACATATGTTTTTACCACGTTAAATTTATGGCAATTGCGCTTCCTCAAAATTAACGTCAAACGTTGTGTTAGTCCTACATTTATGGTAATTATAATTATAAAATAAATTCAATTTTAAATTAACAAAGTGCTTTGAAAATTTTGTACTTACGGGCAATTTGAGAACGAATTAATGATAGATTGAATACTGCATTCGTCGATTATTATCTAATGGCGATTTACTTACACTAATGCTATTTTTTTCGAATGTTGCTCACACTTATCTATACTCTTCAAAAACTTTAGTTTCACTATCCATTTTCACTAATCACTAATTTTCATTACTGATTTTGAACCCCTGACTTACCTCATTGCAAATGCGCTTAAAGCTCTGATTACTCAAATTTTGTATTTACTTACAGCATACTTTTAAGCTGTGAGGCAACAACGACGTCATTAATCTCAAAAGCAGGCTTTTTTTATATATTTTTTAATATTTTATATTTTTTAAAATTTTTAAAATGTAAAATATTAACAATTTTTGTTGCTTGAATATTAATACAAAATAAATTTATTTTGAATTTGGATTCGGAATAAAAATTTAAACAAAAAAAGCTATTGAACTTCTCGAGTTTGTACAAAGTTATTCCTTCTGTGTTGTTGCATAGAACAAATAACATGACAGATAACACATACGCACCGATAAAAGTGTTCGGTGCAGTGAAAACGAGCCGATCTAAATTTTTTTCTGTTTTCAAAATATGCGTAGAATCTGAATTTAAACCTCTGGTTACAAATTTTATTTCAATTGAAATTCAAACACAACAGAGATGCCCTTTATAAAGTATTATTTGAAGTCGATACAGGTTTTGTTCTATGATCCTTCCCAGGCGTACATGTATGTATGTAAATACTTCTTCAAACAGTAGAAAAGTCAATTTCTTTGGCAGCCAAGATTTTACAATAGTTTAGAATTCATAGTTTCTTCCAGAATTCCCATTTCTTCAATTAGTCGAAAACGACCTCAGCTATAAAATAGAAGAATTATTAAATGAAAACGATCGAAAAAAACCCAAAATTTTTCTTTCCTCTTTCTTTCGCTCAATAAAACACTTAAAACTACATTTGTTACAGGATTGGTTTTGACAAAAAGGAAAAAAAACCATTTTCACTTATACATAGAACCATATCGCGCACATAATTTTTTAAGTTACTAGAATTACAAATGAGAATTTGTATGAGTTCATTGCTAATCGAATTAAAATGTTTCGATAAAAATTTCTAAAAACAATATAGAGAAAAATATTCCGATTTGTTTTCACCTCGAATTCGAATTGAAAGTGGAAATATGCACAATTTGTTAAGAATTTAAAAAAAAATATGTGAAAGATGTGCAAATTTTGCAGCTAAATGGGAACATTGAAATTTGTTTTAAAATAAAACGTGAGCGCTGTCTCATTGTGTATGCGCGGTTATCACTATTTTGATCTGTGGATAAACCTCTGGCTTCGCTTCCGAGGTGATCAGCTGCACCATACGTTGCTGTAGCTCATCCTGGCTAGCCTGAGTGCCGGGCGGTATCATCCAAATGGCATCTAAAGAGAACAAATTATCAATTTGAGACATAAATAAGATATATGTGTACATTAGGGGGTGCATGGAGTTTTTCGGAAAAAATGCTACCAAATATTCGTAATGTTTGTACCAAGAAACTATAGTTATTAAATGAATTGCTAGTCTCCGCTTTTTAAGTTGAAAAATTTTGCGTTGTTAGTCCTTGCAAGGAAATATGTCTTTGTTTTTTAAAGATCTGGTCCTAGCACGGGTTTTGACCCAAATCTAGTCAGGATCGGTATAAAAATACTCAAGATATGGTAATAATTCATGACAAAAATATCAAAAGAGCACGTTTTTCAACTCAAAAAGCAGGGACTAGAAATTGATTTTAGAGCAATGGTTTCTTGGGCATAACATTTTAGAATTGACCGTAGATAACGAATATGGTGTATCATTTGTATATATATTTTTTTTGTCCCATATAAATCGATGCACCCTAGTGTACATATATACAGAAAAGGCTCCCACTCACCGCCAAAGTACCAACCGTTGGGCGTGCAGAGGCGCCACATAATGGCTGGCTGTGTGGGTATTAGATCAGCCAATATATCACAAGTTTCACCGGGACGCAGGGACGGCACATTGATGCGTTGCGTCTGTATGGGCGATGTTAAATAACAGCCATTTGGCCAGCGTTCGTTGCCATCATTTTGCAGCTGAAATGCCTGCTGTTGTGCATTTACATGCTGGCCCTGCACAATTTTCATAGAAGGCAATGATTGCAGACTACAAAAGTCCAAATAGCAACCGACGGCAGTTTGCAAGTTCCTAAAAACAAAACAAAATCAATAACAATCAAATCACAGCAAATGAATCGCAGTTGAAGTTGTTGTCTTACCAGTTGCTCATTTCCAGATAGAAACGAGCTGACTCGCGATTCATTTGATTATTCATGAGGCTCTGGAACTGACTTATGAGATCCTCATGGTCTGTGGTGCCCATGCAACTGAATTGTTGCAGCAGCAGCGAGTCAATATCATAGTCATTTGTTGGCAATGCCACCGTTACGCCGAGTCCTTTGATTTGCGCTGCTTGTGCGGGTGATGGTAGCGGTACTGTTGAGGCTGTTGATACAACAAGGCCCGTCCCAGGCGGCGCTGGCAATGGTATCGCAATGTTGCTTGTGTCCATCATTGGATTTGTTGTGGTTGTCGTATTTGTGGTAATGCCAAACAATGGTTCACATTGCATATCTTGTAATTGTTGCAACTGTTGTTGCTGTTGTTGTTGCTGCTGTTGCTGCTGTTGTTGCTGTTGTTGCTGTTCCTGCTGCAATTGTTGCAACTGCTGCTGCTGCTGCTGCTGTCCCTGCTGTGCCTGCTGTTGTGACGGAGTCTCTGTGACGCTTTGTGATTCGTAGTTCTCCTCCACATCCATGGCGGCGTTTATGGATTTTGTGTTATCGCGTACAAGTTAAATTGTTAATCTGCAAATGGAAAATGCGTTGTAAGCATTGTTGTTGTTGCTGTTGCTGTTGTTGTTTCTGTCATTGCATTCACAAGACAATGGGACATGATATTTACGAACCTTCTTTCCACACTCTTTGTGATCCAGCCCGTTGTTGCAATAGACGCACTCGACTCAATTATTTGTTTAGCTGCTGTGTGCACATTTATGCGCTTAGCGTTTATGTACTTTTTGCTTTATATAAAAATAGACTAAAACATTAATAAAGCAATGCAACAAAATACGTAGTGTTACCGTGTATCGCGTTTGCAAATTTACCAAAATCACAATTTTAAATACTAAAAATATACTGATTATTATCTAGTGGTGACGAGTTAACAGACCGTAAATATAAAAATATAAAGAGCAGTTTAGTTAGTATTTATCGACAGCTGCGCAGAGACTGTTTGAATACATTTGAAATGAGGCGTCAGGTAACATATTCACATTCTCGGCATGCTAAGTTATCCTTGATTTACTCTAGTTGATAAGCTAGTCAACTTTATCTCAGTGGGCTGTAAATTTTGTCAATTCTAGTGTAAACGGTTGTCAACACGCCCTGCAAAGATTTTTTGACTTCATAATAGCTGACTTTCGATGAAAAATAGCTAAAATACTAGCCAACTTTTAGCACCGGCCACTGGCAAATTTAAACAGTGCGCGTTTGCAGATGTTATGTGAGGAGCAAAGTGTTAATGAGGAGTAACATCGTTAAATGTTATATCAAAAATATACCATAACATCTGGTAATTAATAATTACTGAATAGTATTTTAAAGTTAAATATTAATGTAATGAAAATTTTAAAATGCAATAACTATGCAATGAATAAATAATTTTATGAAAATTTTAAATTCATAATTAAATATTTTAATCTTCCCAAAAGAAGAGAAGTTACAAATTTAATTCTAAAAAAATAATTCGACAAATTTCTAACAAAAACTCTACAAAAATTTAAAAATTTTTAGTTTCAAAATTATGAATTGGCTGAATATTCACCGATTTTGTTTTTGTCGCATTTGTTAATTTTAAATTTTTTTGCAATCCAATTTTATTCAATTTGTAATCAATTTAAATCTATTGGTGTGATAACTTTTAATAGCTGTAAACAGATTTGTGCGCAGTTACGCAGCGCCATCTAGTGTTTCATTTTCGACCATGTTACTCTTCATTATCATCTTGCTCCTCACTTAACAGAATCACAATCTGTACCACACAATTTAAAATTTTTAGTTTTTTTATTTTATTTATTATTTGGGAACAAATTAACAATTAAATAAAAGAATTTTATTCGAAATAATATACAATAATGGTGAATTTTATTATGAATTCTTGAAGCTGTGCAACGAGGAAGAAGTTTGTTATTTAATTTCATTTCGAATAGTCCGTAAATTTGACAAAGCTCTGCACATATTTTCAAAATTTTAGCTTAAAAATTATTAAAATTGAACATTTCGATAAATTTTAGAAATAAATGAATATTAAAAAAAAAAAATAAAAAAATAAACCTCCGTATCTAATCTGAGCTATGTCGAGAAAACTATTTGTCGCACTTGTCAGGTGACGCTAACAGCGATGTTAAATAAAAGAATTTTTATAGAAAATATATACATATGTAATTTATTGGAGGTTATTATTGGCTGGGCAGATATTCTTTGTAATTGGAACCGACAGCCTCTTGAATGTTGGCAAAGCCTGCCTCGCTGATTCGCAACGAGAGATCCTCCTTAATGCGATCCACGAGATCGGGACCTTCATAAACGAAGGCGGTGTAGATTTGGATAAAGGAGGCACCCGCTTGAATTTTCTCAAAGGCATCCCTGCCAGACGAGATGCCGCCCACACCAATGATGGGTATAGTGCCCTTTGTGAGATCGTACATTTGGGCAATCAGTCTCGTGGATCGTTCGCGGAGTGGAGGACCACTGAGTCCTCCATTTTCACTGGCCAACTTCGAATCGCTGAGATTCTCGCGGGTTGATGTCGTATTGGAGACGACCAAACCATCGACATGGCATTTTCTCAATGAAATGACAGCGACAATCTCCTTCATCTCGTCCAGCGTCATGTCTGGCGATAGCTTCAACAAAATGGGTACTTTTCTTCTTTGATTGAGATCGGCCTTGGCGCGATTCACCGCCGTCAACAATTCAATTAGTCTCTTTTTATTCTCGACACTGTGATGACCTCTCGATGGTAGAATTGTAGCATTCACCACAAGATAGTCGGCCAAAGGACCAAAGATCTTTACACCCGAAACATAATCTCTAACTGGAGTTGTGGAACTGCGATTTGTGCCCAGATTAACGCCCACGACAGCTTTAAAGTCATTCCGGGCAAGCACTCTCCGGAGACGTTGCATCACCACCTGATGTCCATCGCTATCTAAAGCATGACGACTAATAATTGCCCGATCTTCGCTGAGTCGAAAGATCCTTGGCTTGGGACTACCCTTTTGGGCCATTGGTGTTACGCTGCCAATTTCGATGAAACCGAAACCCAAATCCCTTAATCCATTCAATGCCTCGGCATTCTTATCAAAACCGGCGGCAATGCCAATGGGATTACTTATGAGACGACCGAAAAACGAGGTGTGCAGACTGTAATCATCCATGTAATTGGAGGCCGGATAAATGCGATACTTGCACGCCATCACGGCCAAGTTATGTGTCGTCTCGGCGGGAAGTAGACGCATTGCCGGCATCACGAATGTACGGATTAGACTATCCCGGTTCTCGTATGCGGTCAGACCCATGTATACCGCCGCAATGCCGCTTATCAATAAGCCCAGCTTTCGCAGGCGCGACTAAAATTCACGTTCCTTAAATTAATACACTTTTTCTAACACATTTTCTTTGTCATTTTGAAACTTACAAATCTTTTCGGCTGCTGCGCCATCTGTTTGTCCTTAATAATCGGGTGGTTGATTATGCCTTACTTAGGTTTTTCCTTTTTTTTTTAGCTGTCGCGAGTTTTATCCTCTTCTTTTATTAACATTTTAAAAACTATATTTTTGGATAATCAAATTTTTTGAACTTTTATGCTTGGGTCATTTTTTGTAAAAAAAAAAACAATGCCACAATTGAAAATTTATAGAAATAGTTCAAGATATTAACCTTCGTAAATTTTTTTCAAGTTGTCAAAATCGTCATCTTCGACGAATTTTAAGAAGATTTGCCCAAGAAACCATGAATATAAAATCAAAATCGAGCTTTCCATTCTTATAAAGAATCTATTCATATTATATACATTGGTAATGTTCTTTAAAAGACGAACTACCTCTAAAAAAAAAAAGGGACTCAGACAAAATGGAATGCGATTTATGATGAGCTGTCAATATTTGTAATATTTGGCAAATTATTTGGGATAAAAGTCTTGTAACATTTCGTTGGAAAGCCAAATGGTTATTTCTACATTTTTTTTATCAAACAAGTTCGTCGTGAGTGTCGTGTCAAAGCGACAGGCAGATAGCTTTGATAAAGCGAACAAGTCGAACAGAATATAGACATATTAACATTAATTTTAATTATTTTTTGGAAGTTTTTATAAAACAAAATTTAAACTGGTCAAACCTACAGCCCCTTAGTACCATTGCAAATTGTTTACAATACACCAGGTCAAGCTATTAATAAACCCACCGATTCCACAGTCAGTAACAAGATAATAGAGAACAAACAAAAAAATAAAAATAAAAATAAAAATGTTGAAAGTCCACGATCTGTATGGACAATCTTTTGCCCACGAATTTCAGGTAAGTCTACAACTTACATAGCATTAACCTTTCTACCAGCTCTGGAACATGGTGAAATTTTTAGAAAAGCGACCCGTACAGTCTCTTTCCTGAATCCTTATGAATCCTATGCATATCCACATTTATTGAGATCATAGCAAGGTGGCGTATTCGCTTCACCTCGGAAACTATTCTGTTTCAGCTCAATCATCCATAGTTCCGTACTTGTTCTATGTACATAATAACATCGTGAAGCGAATACGTTACCTTGGTAGACTGAATATGTCACCTTTTTAATAAATTCACCATGCTCTGGATCGCTTGCTTAATTGCCGTTCCATTAGTTTACGAATCCGGACTCAATAAAAAACGCTGTTAAACGTTATAACTTGCAACGTGCGGCAGAAAGAGATGAGTACAACAGGGACAAGGAAACGCACAAGATGAACAAATTGCGATTCTGTAAGATGCGCAATAGTGGCAACGATGTGCTTGGCATGGTCACGTCCCGGGATCTTGATGTAGAGACACAGATGTCCCTGGACATCAAGGACACCGCTAGCAGTGTCAGCAGCAGAAAAAGCAGCAGAAGCATCAGCAGCGTCAGCAGCCAAAGTTGTAGTGGCAGCACCAGCTACCATGAGATCGAGACGCCAATTATGGAGCGGTTGGCGGGAGGCGCGGATACAGTGAAGCCTCGCGGCAAGCCCCGAGCGAAGATATTGCGTGCCCGTAAGCAAAAACGAGGCGCCGTCAAGCAAAAGGTGGCGACTCCTAAAGTCAATATGGATGATGCGTATGCGGCGCACATTGAGGGACTGCATCGTGAGGTCTGCGCCGAGCTGCAGGACATTGCTCCTGGCGAACTGCAGGGCAACTTCACCAAGCGTTCCAAGTCGAAACCACGTCACAATCAGAAGAAAAAGAAAATTCCGCAACCAATTAAGTCGAAACCCAAATCCAATGCTAAACCTAATCCTCCGCCGACGTCGGAGAAGATTGTGCCGGAGCAATTGGAGCAGGAGAAGATCATGCAACGGCTGAAGCAGGTTCTGAGCGTCAGTGAGCAAATGCAACAGGATGCGAAGCAAATGTCGTATCAGGATTACGGAGATTCCCAAGCTCAATGGCAGGACATTATTCCATCGCCCATGATGCCACAGATGATGAATGCGGATCTGTGTCGTGCATTGAACACAACACCCTCGATGGCCTGTCTCTTTATGCAACAACATGGCCTACCCTGCGGTATGGAAGCTGAACCTCCCTTTGTCGAGGACAGTGATCTTGACCAGGAAATTGTTGATCGTCCTGGCTATATGCGATATATCGAAAGGTTACCCTATAATCCGAGCGATGCTTTGGACACGGCCAGTTCACAGAATGCCCGCTTCGAGGAACTCGAGCCGTATCCACATTGGATACGATTACAGCGTAGTCTGAAACCCATGCATTATACATCCCAGAGATCGGATACGGATACATTGACCTTATGCGGTATACAAGAACAGGAGCAGCCACCAAAGACAGAGAAAACAGGCGGCACAAAGCCTGGACAAGCCTGCAAGCGGCAGAAACCAAAGCCAGTAGCATTACCGCCGCCTAATCCAAAGAAAAGTCGCCCAAAAGGCGGACAGCAAGTGGTACGACAATCTGGCGAAAGGGAAAATCAAATGCAGATCGCGCTGTTGTCCAACCTGACTCCAATGCCCACGACAACGGTTCCCAATCAAACTGGAAGTCTGAACATGCAACGGCGACGCAAGAGCAATGGACGCAACGTGATCTGCACAAGATCCCTGGAGAATCTCAAGTACGAAAAGATGGCTATATATAATAAGATCTCTTTAACCCAAGAGCGCATCATTACGGCCTTGGATCGATTGCAAGGGAAGCTTCTGCAGCTTCAGATGCCAACGTGCAGCAATCAGGAGAAGCAGCGAAGAGAGAGAAATGCCTTCAAGTTCTGTGTGAAATTCTCTCGTAACTTTCTCTTTCCACTGCGAGGATTGATCGAGGATGTTCGTGCCACGCCTGTGGCAAGCTTTAACAGCGCCACATCCAATGAGGCAAGCCAACGTGTCGTCTGCGTCTATTCATTGATGTTTCATTCAATTGGCAACTATAAGCGGCAATTGCGCTTCTTTCTCCTCGATAAGGTGCCTCAAAAGTTAAGTGCCCTCATCGAGATGATGTACACGTTGACGAATATTTGCTTGGAGAAAGGTGTACTCGATCGCCAGGATCCGGTTGTTGAGTGCTTACAGCAACGTTGTACCAGCTTCTTGACCTTCATCGAGGACATGCAGCAGGAGCGCTTTCAATTGGCCCGTGAAAACTATCGACGTCTACAGAAGCGTATCCATCATGCACATGGAACCGGAAGATCGGGAATGCGTGAGCGTTACGATCTCAAGATGTTCCTCAATGATCTGAAGCTCTATGAGCCGCGATTGGTGCCCAAGGAGCGTCCCGAGAAGCGACGACAACGTGGCTGGATTCGTCGTCCAAAGCAGGACAAAACATCCACCAATGTCCCATCCCAGACTAGGGTTGCCACTGAGCCCGCAGCGGAAAAATTGAAAGTAGATCCCGTCCTAGAGGTTCCCACCCACATTGAGTGCGTCCAGTGTGGCGATTATCACTGTGAGCCCAGCAGCGAATACTATGAGCCGAGTTCGGAGCAAAAGGATCAGTTGACCAACATATTGGCCCTGCTGCAGGAACCGCGTCAGGAGAAGCGGGAACTCCATCAACAGCTTCTGGAGGCCATGGAGCATGTGACCAAGTCGCAGGTTCGCGAAGTTCTTGATCCACTTGTGCGCTCGTTGGGTGCCATTTTGGATAAAAAGATGGGCGACCACTTCAACTAAAAAGTTTTCGTATTCCTATTCCTTTGTCCAATCCTCTACAAATGATTTACGGCTAGGAATAGACGCAACCAATAAGAATCCCCTTTTCAATATATTTTCTGACCTCTGCTTTCGGCCTACAAAATTGTTAAGTAACCTTACCACAAACATTATGTTCGAGTTGAGTCGTGACTTCAATAAAGTTATACATTTATCGGAAATTTCATTTTGAGATTATTGGGATGGGGAATTTTAAGTTGTAAGAACTTTAAAACGAGTTTTCAATGCATTTTCATACTAAATACATAGCTCTTATTCCTCGTCAAATTTAAAGTTATAAAATATATATTTTAGAAATTAATTAGAACTAAAGCTTCAATGAGTATTATACAAAATTTATTTGTTTTGTGCTTAGGATCTACTCATATATATACTAGTATTGGTTTTGATCATTCAGCTGAGCATTGATATGCATACTTTCGAAAGAGATGGCGACATAGTTAGAGCGAATCAGAGCGAGAAAGCACCAAAAGATTGAGAGGAACATAATTTGAAAAGAAAAAAATATGTATATTATAATTGACTGAATTTTATCGGAGAGCTCCATAAAAAGTGAATAACCAGGTGATTTTGAATATTGATTATTCTTGCCGAAAGTGAAATGTATTTTGTCTATGTATTTTGTTTCGTTTTAATTTTTCTAAGTTGTGATTGTCGATTCCCATCAGAAGTCTTCGGGCTTATTCAAAATAAATTCAGAATTAATAACACTTATTGTTTGTTGTCCGGTTTTTTCATATATACTTATATGTAGATATGATAATATTTATGTAAACATTGAAAAACCTTAGTAAATTTAAATGATGACCAAATGAATCATGAAGTAAGCAAGCCTATTCTTTTCTTTTCCTATATAGTAAATGCACTATATCATAATAGGAAGCCGTATTCCCAGTGTTATTGTCAGACACAACTGTTAGATCGGGAAAGGTTAATTTAAATTTGTATCAAATCTCTTATAGAAAAATCAATTGATATTTGTTGGGGTGATTTTAAAAAATCCTCTTCCTTGATAGGATTGATGATAATTCCTGAAAACTCTTAAATTGAACTTTTTAAACATCTTTATGACTATGAAACTTTCAGTAATATTTCTCTTTAAGAAGTTAATCATTAAAAAAAAGTCAATGTACACTTTATGTTGTCAGTATATTTATTTCGCTGTTCTCTTTTTTATCTCTTTATCTTTCACCATTTAATATGCGGATCCTTGGCTACACGGAGCTGGTTGGAACACACTTTTGCAACTAAATAGATAATTAGTGGGACAAGGTGGAGCCGGAACTGAAGATCCACCATAACCACCTGATGTCTGTCCATAGCTCGCAACCTGCGGTGATCCCAACATTGCGCTAAACATACGTGCTGAGTATCCAGAAGATTTGGGTGCTGAATAGCTTGGTGCTGCAGGCGCTGAATATACAGGAGCTTTCGGTGCGGAGTAGCTTGGAGCAGCTGGTGCTGAATAGCTTGGAGCAGCGGGAGCTGAGTAACTTGGTGCCGCTGGGGCTGAATATCCGGAAGCTTTCGGTGCGGAGTAGCTTGGAGCTGCTGGTGCTGAGTAACTTGGTGCCGCTGGGGCTGAATAGCTCGGTGCAGATGGTGCTGAGTAAGAGGAAGCCTTAGGCGCTGAATAGCTCGGTGCTGAATAACTTGGTGCTGCTGGTGCTGAGTAACTTGGAGCAGCGGGAGCTGAGTAACTTGGAGCAGCGGGAGCTGAGTAACTTGGTGCCGCTGGTGCTGAATATGCGGGAGCTTGCGGTGCGGAGTAGCTTGGACCAGCTGGTGCGGAGTAAGAGGTAGCCTTAGGTGCTGAATAACTTTGAGCAGCTGGTGCTGAATAGCTTGGAGCTGCTGGTGCTGAATAGCTTGGAGCAGCAGGAGCTGAGTAACTTGGTGCCGCTGGTGCTGAATATCCGGAAGCTTTCGGTGCGGAGTAGCTTGGAGCTGCTGGTGCTGAATAGCTAGGAGCAGCTGGTGCTGAATAGCTTGGTGCAGCGGGAGCTGAATAGCTTGGTGCAGCGGGAGCTGAGTAACTTGGAGCCGCTGGTGCGGAATATGCGGGAGCTTGTGGTGCGGAGTAGCTTGGACCAGCTGGTGCGGAGTAAGAGGTAGCCTTAGGTGCTGAATAACTTTGAGCAGCTGGTGCTGAATAGCTAGGAGCTGCTGGTGCTGAATAGCTAGGAGCAGCTGGTGCTGAATAGCTAGGAGCAGCTGGTGCTGAATAGCTTGGTGCAGCGGGAGCTGAATAGCTTGGTGCAGCGGGAGCTGAGTAACTTGGAGCCGCTGGTGCGGAATAGCTAGGAGCAGCTGGTGCTGAATATGCGGGAGCTTGCGGTGCGGAGTAGCTTGGAGCAGCTGGGGCTGAATAGGTTGGTTCAGCGGGAGCTGAGTAACTTGGTGCCGCTGGTGCTGAGTATGAGGTAGCCTTGGGCGCTGAATAGCTTGGTGCTGCTGGTGCTGAATAACTTGGAGCAGCTGGTGCTGAATAACTTGGTGCAGCTGGTGCTGAGTAAGATGTAGTCTTAGGAGGTGAATAGCTCGGTGCTGAATAGCTTGGAGCAGCGGGAGCTGAATAGCTTGGTGCAGCTGGTGCTGAATAACTTGGAGCTGCTGGGGGCGAGTAGCTTGACTGAGAGTTGTAGAGAACTGGAGGTCCGTAAGCTTGCGACGGAATACCCTGGGATGATCGTGAGAATCGATCGTCCACGTTCGGCTCCGGGATGTTCAAGTCCTCGAGCTGCTCATTGGTGGCAGCAAGTGCCACAAGCCAGTTGATGGCCAAAAAGGTTAAAAGACGCGATCCGTACATGTTCAGCTGTCGATCAGTTAGTCAAAACTATGTGTCTGCAATTGGTTGGCTAAATCTTTTATGAGATTCCGAACCCTCTGATCAGCAAAAAATTTAATTCTCAACGTTGCGAAATTGCGCAATTTGAAGTAAATGTAATTTGTGAAGTTCTTTGACAATTTTCGCTTAAACATTGAAATCGCAAGTGTTCTAGTTCTGAAAATACCAAGAATAAGTTACATCTCAGTTTATCACTGACTACCAGATACTCTAATCACAAAGCTCTTCTCCAGGAAAAACTGTTGCGGAGTTCATGCTCGTGAACCAAACTTTTCACGGACACTTGAGTTTTTTTTTTAGTTTTCCAAATCTTTAGCAAAGTAGAAGGTAGTTTTTTATGTTAGAGTATGGTAATAATATATTTTGACATATGTCAGCATTTAAGTTTCAGACAAGCTTTCTTTCGGTAAGCAGAGTTCATGCATGTTAAATATCGTTTATAATGCTGAATTAACAATATGTGAGGTATTTGTGTCAAAGAAAAGTTGCTATTGACTTTTGTAGGGTCAAACAATGCCATAATATGCAAAAAATATATATTGGGCATACATTTAATATATCAGGCATTTGATTAATGCGGTCAAGTGAAAAATATTTTCAAATAAAACGTTACAATTTCATTAGCTTTCTTGGTAAATATAGCGGCATCAGTTGTTATAAGGGTCCAATGATTTTTTATCAATCAAAACATTTAAATTTAGCGCGTTTATAGATTGTGATACTGTTAAGTGAGGAGCAAATTACTAATGAGGAGTAACGTGGTCGCGAATTTCACACAAGATGGCGCTGTGACAAACGACAATGTGACTGAATTTAAATTTAAGGTAGTGAAACATTCAAAATGCAATAACTTGCAAATAAATTAATGTTTTAATGACAATTTTAAGTTCGAAATTAGATAAAATAAAGGTTAACATTTTAACGAATGCTTGAAGCAATTCATGCCAACACATGAAAAAGTCGACAAAATTCTAAGCAAAATTCTGCATAAATTTAAAAGATTCAAGCATCAAAACTAAAAACAAAAAGTATTTGTTCAAGATACTATTTTTGACATTTTACCTAAAATGTTACGACTTGCCAGATCGGAAAATTTTGATGGTGGCCCAAACAGTGTTTTCACACCAGTGCTGCCAACCTTTAAGAGGAAAGACAGCTATTTTTGGCTGGAAACCATCCAAATTTATATTTGTGGGCATTTTTGCACAGTTTCACAAAAAATATGAATAGCAAAACATAGCTTAAAATATATTTTTAATATCCAGATATTCAGCAAATAGAAATTTTTAAATTTTTGTAGCAAACGAACTTTAAAAATAGCCAGAACTAGCTATAAAAAGCTAAGCTGACAACAGTGGTTCCAAATCAACACGTCAACGCTTTCATCTTCTTCTTCGTTTTATCCCAACATCTGAAGAGCGGCGGCTACTTAGCCAGTTTATTAATGTGATTAACAAACATTTTATTGAAATAAAACCTCAATAACAGAGCTTAACTTGAGATAGTTATTGCTACAGGCAGTGCCTACCATTTAAGGAATACATTAAATACGACACGTAAGTTCAAGCGTTCAAGTTAATAAGGGAGAGGGGCAAAGTGAGGGTTGCGGCAAATTAGCCTTACCAGCTGCTTGCGTTGGCAGAAAACGAAACGAAATGTGCTGAGGAGAATAAGAATAGGGAAGCGAACGAGAAGAAAGGTTATTGCTCTCCTTCTCTCGCTTTTACCAACGATTTCTTAACGATTTTTGTGCATTTCTTTTTTTTCTGTTTTTTTTTTTTTTTTTTGTAACACTTTTCATTTTCGTTGTAATCTAGTGACTTGGCAAAATGGTGAAGATGAATGTAACCGGCTATTGGCTGTCCATGCTGATGCTGTGCATCATTGCATTCAATACGCACAGCGTTCAATCGGCCGCCGTCATGTCCGTCGATCTGGGCACCGAATGGATGAAAGTGGGCGTCGTGTCACCCGGTGTGCCCATGGAAATCGCCTTGAATCGCGAATCGAAGCGCAAAACGCCGGCAATTCTCGCTTTTCGCGATGGCGTACGCACCTTTGGTGAGGATGCTCAAACGATTGGCATTCGTGAACCATCGGCGGCTTATGGTTATCTCCTTGATCTGCTTGGCAAGACTATCGATAATCCCGTGGTGGATCTCTACAGGTGAGTGTGATGTGTTCGTCTGTTTGTGTGTTTGTGTGTGTGACTGGGCCACGTCATGCCAAATTGGTATGCGAATGGTTAATGAATATGGGTTACGTTACGTTACGTTACGTTAACGGCAACGGCCTACGTTGGCACCGCTAAAAATTAAAACTAATATTACATTGTGGTTTTGTATATTCATCAAAATTTTTAATTTTTTTTATTAATTATTTAAAATTAATACAAGTTTTTCACAACTAAGCGGAGCATCTGTTTATAACGATCACACCGATAAATCGAAATCAGTCAGTAAATTACCGCTAGCCAAAGTATAGGTCTCTTAGGTTACGTTACGTTATTAACAACAGGCAACTTAAGGGTCAAAATGACTTTAATCAATAATATGAACTGAATTAAATTGTAATTTGCAATTTAATTAATATATAAATTATGTATTAGATGTGTTCCAGAAATCTCTAGAGTTTTTAAAGAGAATTGTTTTGGAAAACAACCATTCGAATGTCGGTGTTTCTTAAATGTCAGAAATTATGTTTTTTTCGAACAAATTTTCTAAGGCAATTTTAGGGCTGACTTCCATTTTATATTTGTAGAGCACCTTTATATATAGCTGAATTTAATTTCCGGGATTATTTCAGGCTCATAAAGAAAAAAATAAAAAGTGGTAGAATTTGTATAAGAACGTTAATATACTGTATACAAAAATTCTATGATTTCAAAAACGAAATATTAAAAATCAATACTCAAATTTTAAATCAAAATAAGTTTAAAAAACCTTAACATAGCTGAATTTAATGCTTGATTGAACCGAAACTAACCAGCTATATAAATAGGTTACCAATCGGTAATTTGCTTTAACATTTTTGGTTTTTCGATTTCGGTGTGGTTTAGGTTGGGGGTTCAGTCAATCGGTTAATACCGGTTAAAGTCTACAGTTTAGATTACGGTTTTAGTCCCTAGATGAAATTAATAAAACTTTAAACTATTAATAATTGTTAATTTGTCGATAAATCGAAATCAATTAAATGAAAGAGTTAATATAATATATATATCTTTTATTTATACTTAATTAGAAAACGCTTCCCGTATTATACGATTGTTGGCGACAAGGAGCGCAATACGATCGTGTTCAAGAAGAGCGATACGGAGGAGTTCAGCGTGGAGGAGCTGATTGCCCAAATGCTGGTCAAGGCCAAGGAATTTGCCCAGGAATCGACACAGCAGCCAATTGCCGAGTGTGTGCTCACAGTGCCCGGTTATTTTGGCCAGGCGGAGCGTGAGGCTCTCCTGGTTGCGGCCCAGTTGGCCAATCTGAAGGTGTTGCAACTGATCAACGATTATGCAGCCGTTGCCCTCAATTATGGTGTGTTCCATCGGGGCGAGATTAATGAGACGGCACAGTATTTCTTATTCTATGATATGGGCGCCTATAAGACATCGGCAGCTGTGGTCAGTTATCAGCTGGTTAAGGATAAGCAGACAAAGGAAACGAATCCTGTGGTCCAAGTGCTTGGTGTTGGCTATGATCGTACCTTGGGTGGCTTGGAGATTCAGCTGCGATTGCGCGACTATTTGGCCACTGAGTTTAATGCACTGAAAAAGACCAAAACGGATGTGACGACCAGTCCCAGAGCGTTGGCCAAACTTTTCAAGGAGGCAGGTCGTTTGAAGAACGTCCTATCGGCCAACAATGATCATTATGCACAGATTGAGAATCTGCTGGAGGATCATGACTTCAAGCTGCAGGTGACACGCGAGAAATTGGAAGAACTCTGCGCCGATTTATGGCCAAGGACGACAAAGCCACTGGAAGATGCCTTGGCCACATCAAATCTATCGCTGGATGTGATCAATCAGGTGATACTGTTTGGCGGTGGCACTCGTGTGCCCCGTGTACAGGAGACAATCAAGGAGCTGATCAAACAGGAGCTGGGCAAGAATCTAAATGCTGATGAATCGGCCACAATGGGAGCAGTTTATAAGGCAGCTGATTTGTCCACAGGATTCAAGGTGAAAAAGTTTATCGTCAAGGATGCTGTGCTATATCCATTGCAAGTGGCTTTTGAGCGTGATCCTGGAGATGGTGCCGCTGTGAAGCATGTGAAGCGCGCTCTGTTCGCTTCGATGAATCCGTATCCACAGAAGAAGGTCATTACCTTCAACAAGCACACAGATGACTTTGAATTCTTTGTCAATTATGGTGATTTGGAGCGTTACAGTTCCGAGGAGATTGCTGCCATTGGTAGTTTGAATATAACACGTGTCCAGCTGCAACAGGTCAAGGAACTGCTGGAGAAGTCCAAGAAGGATATGGTTGACAATAAGGGCATCAAGGCGTACTTCTATCTCGATGATTCCGGCATCTTCCGTTGCACGGGCGTTGAGTATGTGTTCGATAAGCAAAAGTTGGATGAGGAACTGGATGAGGATAGCACACTGGCCAAACTGGGCAGTACCATTAGCAAGCTGTTCACCAAAGAAGCCGAAAAAGCATCATCGACCAACGAGGGCGGTGAGCAAGCTGCTCCTGAAGAGGAACCCAGCGAGGAGTCAGACAAATCCAAAGATGCCAAGAAGTCCAGCGACAACGAGAACGCCAACGACAGCGAGCAATCATCAAGCAAAACCGATGAAGCCGATGCCAAGGCAGATGTCAAGAATGAGACACTTAAGCTGGTTACCGTAAAATCTCCTGTGGTTCACAAGACGCAGCTGCAGTTTACGGCTCCATTGAGCGGTACCGGCTACGACAGCTCCATGGCGAAACTGCAGGCAATCAACAAAGTTGAGGAGCAGCGTGTTCGTTTGGAATCCGCCTTTAATTCCCTCGAATCCCACATCATTGAGGTGCAACAGAAGCTGGAGGAGAAGCCCTATTCCGACTGTGCCACAGCCGAGGAGAAGGAGAAATTGCTTTCCGAGTGCAGCAAGCTAGCCGAGTGGCTCTACGAGGATGTGGAGAATCCCAAGCCGGAGCTGTACGAAGGTAAACTGGAGAAATTGCAAAAGCTATCAAATGTTTTCCTCGCACGTCATTGGGAGCACGAGGAACGTCCGGATGCGATTAAGGCGCTCAAGGGCATGATCGATGGTGCAGAAAAATTCATGGTAACGGCACGTAATCTCACCAAAGACACCAATCCCGAGAAGGATGTCTACACCCAAGTGGAGATCGATACCTTGTCCAAGGTGATCGATGAGACAAACACATGGCTGAAGACTGAGACTGCCGCCCAGAAGAAACTCAGCCGCAATGCGGATGTTCGATTGACCGTCAAGGATATTACCGATAAGATGAGTTTGCTGGATCGCGAGGTCAAGTATCTGGTCAACAAGATTAAGATCTGGAAACCCAAAGTGAAGCCTGACAAGGAGAAGAAGCCCAAAGAGACTGACACCGATGAGGCAGCTGCGAGCCAAGGCAGCGGAAGTGGCGACAATGCCGAGCAAGCAGAAGCACCAAACACCGAGCAGGATCCTGAACCAACTGAGAACGAGAAGGTGCAGGAAGAGGAACAACAGGAGACAGTGACTCCCACGCCCACAGCTGAAGCCAATACGCCACACAGCGAGCTCTAAATCATGACTACATCACTAGTAATATCACCAGTAAAAGAGATAGGGCAAGAGAAAGAAAGAGAAATGGAACGCTTGAGAATCGTTTTGAGTAGAGGGGCGGGGTTTGAAGTGTTTGGAATGCATTGAGCAATGGGGATCAGTTACTGTTTTTTTGTACTACCAAAAGGGGCAAGGGGGCGGGGCAATGTCATAGAAAATCCACAATCTATTAATGAGGGATTGAAGAACTGTTAGGGGGGTTGGGGTTGGGGGGTCTCTGATCTGCCACGCCCATTGCATTCCGTGCATGACAACAAAGAAACATACAAACAACCAGAAGAAAATATGAAAAAACGCGTTCAATGTATTTTTTTAAATTATTATTTTGTTCATACTAGCAAATGGCGGGGTTAAATTATGCTACTTTAATCTAAAACTAATGAAATTTTATAAAAAAAAATACATACATAATATAAAATCAAGTTTCATTCCGTCGTGCTTTAAGTTCTTATGATATGCCTGGATATATTATCTAAATCAAAATAAATTTAAAAAAAAAAGACTTGAAGTACTCAAATCCCCCTTACATCTTTATACATACATAAATACATATACATAGTACATTAAACAATATTTATGTGCTCCCCAAATCCCTTAGCAAAGCATGTAAAACAATACAAACAAATTTAATAATAATGAATGTATCATTAATGAAGAAAAGAAAAACCAAAATACTGGGATAGAAAAGCTCAAAAATAAAATCGTCAAAAACAACCTATCTCTACACTGTCTACATATGTATGCGTCAATATAAAATATAGTACATATGTCCAGGAAGTGGTACCAGCTGATCAGTGAAGCCAAGCTAAGTTGGCCACAGTGCAGCTAATGCTGATTAATACCCAATTCACACTGAGCAACATATACCATAAATTTTCGTGAAGGTCCCATAGTTTTACCCGAGCTAAAATTTTCCATTTGCTCCAACATCTATTAATATACGTTCCTAATCAGTTTTTGACCGATATTTTCCGGATGCAACACTAGAAATGTGCTATTCATGAACGGCAAATACAAAAAGAACAAGAATAAAAAAACAATGAGAAATAACCGAATCAGGTTAGTAAAAACCATTTTAAAATTGTATAGCTAATATTAAATCTATTTTAGTCAAAAGCGCACAAGAAAGAAAATGCCTGCCGGGTCACACGTCCGTTTGGTTAAGATACATATCTCAAAAAACAAAAAACTTGTTCATACTAAAACTTCATTTTCGATGTATGGTTCCTATGGCAGCTATATGATATAGAGACCCTATCCTATGAGAACAAATTTGATCTGCGTTAGGTATCCAGGAACCTACATACCAAGTTTGAAGTCTCTAGCTCTTATAGTCTCTGAGATCGACGCGTTCAAACAGACGGGCATGGCTAAATCGACTCTGCTCTTGATCCTGATCAAGAATATCTATACTTTGTGGGGTCGGAGATGCCTCCTTCTCCCTGTTACATACATTCTGCCAAACACATTATACCCATTTTTAATAGACACAGGGTATAAAAAGTTGTGCGAGTTTGACAATAGGATACCCTGAGCCCAGGTACTTTTATAAAAGTGGATTTTCGACCAATTGTTCATATGCATATATGATATATGAAACCGATTTAAACCAAATCTGGTCAGAATGTACAAAACCAATATAAATGCATATTCTATCAGTTTGTAAAGATGTCTTAAAAAACAAAAAACTTTTTCATACTTAAAATTATATTTCGATTGAGCGTTTTTATTGCAGCTTTATGATATAGTAGACCGATTTTAACCAAATTTGGTCAGGATATATAATACGAGCCCAGATCTATTAGTTTGGTTTTGATATCTCAACATACAAGAAACTTTTTCATACTAAAACTTTATTTTCGATGCATCGTTCCTATGGCAGCTATATGATATAATGGTCCGATCTAAAAATGGGGGGTCTGCCACGCCCCCTTCTGCCTATTGCATGCATTATGCTAAACACATTAAACCCTTTTTTACCCATTTTCTATGGGCTCAGGGTATAGAAAAGAAGTAGATTTGCTAGTCCTAATGCATATAAACACTTGAAAGAAACTAATCAGTAACCATAACTGTTATGTGTTTTAAAATATACATTAGGACATAACAATTATTTTGATATTTTTTTATAAAGCCCTTAAAAGAATTTTTTATTTTTTAATTCTATTCAAAACGCAAGAAATAACAATTATTTTTGAGTTTAAAATAAAAGCTATGTATTATAAGATTTGTTTTATTTATAAAATATAAGTAACAAAATAACTCTTATTCCATAACTTTTAAATATAAGTTCGAATAAGTATTTCACCTTAGCTTTTGAATAAAAATTAGTATTAGATATAATGATTTTTAAGTATTTAAAAATTTCTAAGAATAATGGAAAGGTTCTTGCAATCCATTTTACTATAGCATATTTCCTTCGTATTTTTATACCCGTTACTTCAAAAATAAGTAAATAAGTAAGTAAACTGCCAGGTCAATATATCCTATCCGTATGTCCGTCCGACCGTCTGTGTGAGCGCCGAGATCTCAGAAACTATAAGAGATGGAGCAACCAAATTTGGCACACAAATTTCTATATACCCCACGCAGGTCAAGTTAGTTTTATATTTTTGACTCGCGCCCCTCCGCCCCCGTGAATCATAAAAAACCAACGCACCCACCGTTTTTAAGATGATACGTTTATTGTGTTAATTAACTATATCTTTTAGTATTATCTAATATTCCACTGAATCGCATCAAGATTGGACAAGTAGAACAGTAGTAATGTTTCAAAATAGTAAAAGTAATTTCTTTACAGTACTTTTATATATATTAAAATAAGTAACGGGTTTCCTATGGTCGGGATATCCCACATTTTTAATTTAAATTTTGATCTCATAACTATTGTTTTCGGTTCCCGGTGAGGGTAAAGGTGCTGGAAACTCCAATGATTATACCATGCATATACTTCAACCCCGAATACCATGACAAGTACGTACGTAATCAGATAAGGGAACTAAAGCTGTAAAGGATTGCAGTAGTTTGACAAGGAGTATGTCTGCACCATATAATTGGCTATTAATCCAACGTTTTTATATACGTAAGACAGATAGATATGCATGATATATCTTGAGATATTCCATTTAATTTAATTAATAAATAGATGGATGGATTTGGCAATTGTGAAGGAATGTTCACCTCAAAAGTAATGATATTAAGGACAGTAGCTAGACGAAATTACAATCAATCAAACACCATCGATAATTTAGTTAATTACCGTTTTCAATTAAAAATAAATGCGTACCCATAGATACAATTTATGTAAAACATTAATGTAATCAAAATTACATCAGTTTTTATATATAATATATATATATAATAAATTGATATGTGCGTAAGCAACTGGCCTGTCAACACTGCAAAACAATATTAATAAAAATCGATGTATATAACCAATAACAACAAGTGTGTATTACTAAAAAGCAACCATTGAGAAGTATATAGGAAAAGTGACAAAATTTTTTTCTTTTCTTTTCAAATTTTTATAAACAAACAAATATCACAGTCAAGAGCATATATTTCTTATCTGGGATTAGCTTGAAAATATTACCGAGGACAGTTCTAAGATGGCGCCGCTACATCCACCCTTTCAGAAGATTAAGGATCATATATTTAAGGTATGCCATACATAAATATCGGCAATTTTCTTGTATGTACCCGTATATGCAAACATTTATTTAAAAATAATTTGTATTACAAAAAACATATTGAGAACTGAAATTTGAAAAACAAAATGGCATTTTTTCGCATATGTAGGCTAAAACGATGATATCAAGTCTTAAGAGTTCTTTAAAACATATTAAGCGGATTAATAATAAAAAGAAGAAAAACAAAATCAATTACACACAGAAGAAGTTGGCAAATTCTTTAAAGCGTTGCTCATTAATTTCACGCAAGAATTCTTCAGCTTGCAGCACCCAATGGAAATGGAACTTTCAAAACGCTGTGGCGCTGGAAATTCAACAGCAACAGCAACTGCCAAAGTCAAAGTTTTATTTCAACCAAAAGGTAATACAATGCTTAAGTGTTTCCTCCACTCAACTTCTATCTTGTAAAATTACAGCAGGCTGAAGGCTCAAAATTCGAATGAACGATACAATTGAGAATGGCGAAATAATTGAGGAGATTGTGAGCAGTGACTGCATTGTACTGGGTCCAGTTGTGGAACAAGTGAATGTCATAGAGGACTCTAGTGACACTGAAACGGAATCAAGGCAATCAAATACGGATATTAATGATAATATTCCAACAACTAGTCGGTTTGTTGTGGGCCAGATTGGCGAATATGGATTATCCTGGTTCACAAACAAAGGCTTTTCATCCAACTTTGCAATGAATTAATAAATTTAAGAAAATTTAAAATTCAAAACTACCTAAAATTAAGGTAAACATTTTTAATGAAGGTTATGAGCCTTTTCATCACAGTAGGAGAAATGTTACAAATATAATTCTGAAAAAAATATTTCAAAATGCAGAAAATTGCAACATAAACTGTTTAAAGTTTTTAAAAGTTCTAGCTGAAAAATCAAGAAATTGTCAAACAATAATAATAAAAAAAGGTGGCAAGTTTTAGAGTTACCAGTTTTTACATTTTACCCAAAATGGTACACACTGCCAGATCGGTGAATTTAACAGGGTGGTAACCTTTTGGTCGGGTGGCAGCATTTTGGTCATGTGGCAACGCTGTGGCCACTATTCCGGAGACTTTTACACGCCTACGTGATTGCAAAAGATTCGGGAGCATATTTTAGTTAAAATCATTAAAATTTACTATGTGCGCATTTGCGATAACCTTTTTAACACGCAAAACTCCCAATAAAATCATGGAGTTATAAACAACAACAAGACCAATAACAACAAAAAGGGCAATTCGCGTCTACACAAATACAAGTATAACAAACAACGACACACAAAAGCCATTGCCACAAAAAATATGGCGAAGGCGAATTAGTGCAATCTTGCAAACTTTCATATATACGTACATACATACAAACATAATAAAAATATATTGTGCACAGGTAAATGCCTGCATAGTGTAAATGTATGCATTCGTCTGCATACCATACATATGTAAATGTGTACACATACATATGTATGTACGTACGTCGTACGTATGTATGTACATACCGTACAAGTAGATGTTTGTGATCTATTGTAATGTTTGGAGGGTAACGAAAACATGTGTATGTATGTATGTATGTACATCTGTTTGTAGTGTACATGGCAAGCAATTGATTTTGCTTGCACTCAGATAAAATAAAAGAAAAATATATATACATATATTTGATACATCAGCCATTTCGATAACGGGAATCTGCTGTCTGCAGTTCGGGGGAAACCGATTCATTAGGTTGATCCAACGATTACGTTTCCCTGCCATATGTACATACATACATACGTACATTTGTACATGCATATGCATGTGGAATAGTGCAGAGTGCGAATTTCCTTTCGATAGCAACGCAAGCGCACCGATAACTTCTTTCGATTGTCATTGCTGCTCCGCTGACTCTGATTCGATTATGTTGCGGCGCTGCTTTCGGCACGTACATACGTACATATGTATGTGTATGTACATTTTACATACATACGTACATACGTTTGTATATGTGAGTCTCTTGCACGGCGACGGCGCCTGTCTGGCGAAAGTGATTTTTTCAGTAAAATTTCGCAGCTTCAAGTCGACGGACGGATGGACGGACGGACGGAGTGAAATGTTGTGTTGTGTAGTGCAGGTCGATCGGTCCGGTGGAGTCAAATTGACGATGTCGTAAAGGTGCCAAGCGAGCGTGCAACTCACTCTGTTTCTTTTAAACATTGTGTCTGTGTGTGTGTGGAGTCGATGTGCGTGTGCTTATTGTTGTCTTTACAATTTTCTTTGCATTAGCCGTGCTTGTTTTTGTTTTCTCTATTTATTTATTTTTTTTTGTTTTTTTTTTCGGTTACATACATATAGATGTATGTACATTTAGAACGGACATCGCATGTACGTTTGAGTGTAGTATATACCGTCTGCATGTGTGTGAGTTTGATGTACGTGTGTGGGGTATACGCAAACAAAGGAGCTCTGCGTTCTCATCTCTCCTCTCTTTCTGTTTTGAATGTTGAATGTGTAAAGTGCAGGACAAGGTGAATTGAACAAAACAAAGTGCAGCATGGCGGCGACTCAAGCCGAGCCATTAAAAGTACCAATAAAATGTAAATTCAATGCATTAGTAAATGTGTGTGTGTATGTGTGTGCCCATAGATGAACATTAAAACATTATTAAAGCCATTACCATTGCGTTGACAGTCCGTAAATGTTCAAGCCAAAAGATTTAAGTGTATAAGTGTCTGTGTATGTGTGTGTGTGTGTTTATGTGCGTGCATGGAGACTTAACATTGTATTTGCCTGCCTTCAGCCAGTCAGTCCAGCAGCTGTCAAAGCTTGGATTTGACGCCTCTCTCTCTCTCTCTCTTTCTCTGTCGGCTCTCACAGCTGCCCGCTGTCAACCTGAGCGTAAGCTTTAAGCAGTGCACAGTGGCGCCAGAGGCGCCAAAAATGCGAATTGGATTGTTATCTCATACAAAAGTTGAATCTAGACTAACATTTGTTTTACTACAAATAACTTTCGTTCTACTGTGTTACTGTCGCTGCCACAGCTGGTGTGGTCAGCATCATATTCAAAAACCTTTATTTTTTTTTGTGCTTCGTTTTCTTTGTGTTCCCAAAACATAGAGTAGCGATTTTAAGGCCATTTTCTTAACAGCGAATTCTAGTTCGAAACAGGCAAAGTAAAAGAAAACAAAAACAAAGCGAAACGAAACGTGCACAGGCGCAAAAACAAGATGCGCAAGTCCAAAAACAAATATACCCAAGAAGAAAAAAAAAAAAAACGGTTTGGCAAACAAAATTGCAAATGCAAATGAGAAAGAGAAAGATAAAGAGGCATCGCAGCAATAATTGAAACAAAAGTTTTGTATTAGGTAGCTGTAATTTGTATTTTTTTATTACCTGTTTCAAATAGTTCCCCATTTGAGCCAAAACAATTTTCAATATATCTACATTTATTTATGTATGTGTCTATGTTTGTGTGCGTGTATTTGTTTTTATTTTGCTTGCATCGATTGAAACTGAAACACGTGCTTTTATCGTTATCGTTTTTAAATAGAGTGAAACCAATAAAAGGATCCAACAGCAAAGAGTGCGAGAGAGGGAGAGAGAAAGAAAGAGGACATTGCTCAAAGTCAAAGCACTAGCAGAATAACCAAATCGCAAAAACAACAACAAAACCAAACGAAGCGACGCGACGCGACGTCACAAAGCGAAAGGCAGCAGCAAAGCAAAGAGAGTAAACGCGTCGTCGTCGTCGTTGTCACTGCAAAAGCTGAGCGTATGCTGTGTGTGGTGGGCGTTAAAGAATTATGCGCTTCTATTTGGTGGAGGAGTGAAGTAAAGTGAAGTGCAGCACAACAACAAACAGAGCAACAACAACAACAGCAAGGAGAACAACGACGGCAATCAGTCAATTGGGAAATATCGGGAAAGAACGAACGATGAACGTGTTCTTGGCTTAATGATGATGTGACGTTGATAATGACGAAGTTCTTGTTGCTGCCAGCTAATGTGCTCTTGATGACAATCTACCTCTAACAATAATAACATAAGCAAACTTCACAAGAATAGCAGTAACTGGAAGAAAAACAAACTAAAAAAACGCCACCTATCGTCTAGCATACGTGCACACAGCAAGATTGCGAAAGAGAGTGCAAAGTTACGTGAGTGAGACAGTGACAGAAAAGGGGTCCACATACCACAACAAAAACAACAAAAACAAAGAAAATAAGAATAAACACAAATACAATAATAACAACAAAAGCAATAATAAATACAACGAGACATTGTGCATTGCTGCATATGTGTGTGTCAGTGTCAGTGTCTGTGTCTTAGAGGTGTCGTAGCTTGCGGTGCTGCTTCCCCTTCTGCCCTCAACCGGAATCCTTCTCAAGACATACGGACAAGTGCTCCGGTGGGTGGCGAATCCGTGACTGACTATTGTCGTCACGTTGCCTTGCCCGCCACAATATGGCGTGCCTTAACACACTGAAGCAAGAAATCAAAACACTGGAGAAAATCTTTCCGAAGAATCACGAACGCTTTCAGATACTCAATTCCAGCGTCGACGAACTTCTCTGCAGGTTCATCGATAAGAATGGCAAGCGTTACGACATACATGCGAACATAACGGTGAGTAAAAGGCAAAAAAAAAAAAAAAAAAGAACAATCTTATAAATACATATATAGATCTATAACCTTATCACCCATACATATTTTTGGGGTAACTTCTGATAGCCAATAAAAACCCAGCTAACTGTGCCTGCCCCAATACCGCTTATCGAAAGCTGCAGTTGGAAACGGTGAAATTCCATTAAGTTATGTTTATGTTTATTAAGCTGTTTCCAATGAATTGCAACTTGAATTTCATATAAAACAGTTTTACCATATCGTTTCAACATTATTCATTGATTTCCCCACTTGAGAATCAAAAAAAGAAAAACAAACAGAAAACTTAACGACAGCAACAACAACAGCCACTGTAAATTTCCATTCGCCTTTTGCCTTTTGTCCAGTACTAAATATTAATCCTCGCTTTGGCAAAAGCTCTCTTTGCTGCTGATGCCATCGAGAGCGAGAGCTTTTTGCACTCTCTGCTTAGCCGCTGCTTTTCTCCATCTGCCACACTTGCCATATTTTTTTTTTTTGATCCCACTTTTCGTTTTTACCTTTTTGGCTCTCTCGGTCTCTCTCACACGTTGTTGCTGTTGTTGATTATTATTTTTGGGGGGCAGCGTGCTTCAATAATTTATGATTCATTGCCCCTGTGCGTTTGCAAAGTTGCCAACTTGCCAAGTTAGCAAGTTAGCTGCTGGTTCCGAGACTCTGCGACTTGGTTCAACGATCTAATTAAAGGTTACACGTATGTGTATATGTGTAATTTCATTGACGCTGCGGAGACAGCTTTTGTGTTATACTCTTTGTTATACTTGTCTTCCTCGCTCTTCCCCTCTCTCTCTTTCTCTCTCTTTCTCTCTCTCGCGTTGAAGTACATATGTATATAAACATTCTTAAAGCAAGCAAATTCTCTTGTTATATCTTTAACTTATCTTTTTAATTTTTGTTCTTTTTTTTTTTTGTTGCTATTGTAGGAAACGTATCCATCATCGCCACCAGTTTGGTTTGCCGAGAGCGAGGAGACGAGCGTTACAAATGCCGTACAAATCCTTAGCAACACAAATGGCCGTGATAATCACGTGATTAATCAGGTAAGTCTACGCTCGGAAAAATCCAGTGCTTATAATATCGATTACTTCAAAACAAAATCTCTTTAATAATGATATATAAGTTTGTTAGTTACACAAAAATATACTTTCAAAAATATTATAATTTATACACAAATCAATTCTCAATAAAATACAAAACAAAAAAAACAGCAGTATTATACTAAGTATTAAACATACACACACATAAAGTTATTTAAATCTGTATTATTGAAAATAAAACAACATCACCAATCATAAAAAAAAGTTTTTAAGTTTTTTTTTATGTCAAATTTAATTGAACGACTGTAGAATTGTCCACATTTCTTATTGTATTCAATTTTTGTTTTTTATTAATAAAGGCCAATTATTTGGGTTTTCTAACCTGTAAATTAAACCCATAGGCATAACTAAAGAAAATTTGAATTGTGTGAAGCTAGTTTTGTATCTTGACAATGACTTGACATTCTACTGTATATATGTATACACTATAATTGCCTACAATATCTGATATTCATTTATAGGTTGGCATATTGCTACGTGAGCTATGCCGTTTACACAATGTTCCACTGCCACCCGATATTGATAATTTAACGCTGCCGCTGCAAACACCGCCACCCTCCGCATCCCCTTTACGCTTGGATCGTTCAGGCGGCGGCTGCGGAGGAGGCGGTGGTCCGGGTCCACATGGTAATGAGGAGACCGATTCCGATCAGGATGAAATTGAGGATCCCATCGGTGAGAGCGAACAGGAGAGTGAAGGCGATGAGGACTTACCACTGGAAATGGACGATGTACGGAGTACAAACAAAGTGCGTTTCGAATTAACATCGATTTTCCATCGATTTATTAATTAACACTTGAACAATTTTTAATCTCTCAAACAGAAAGATGACATGGAGGTGGAACATTTAGCGACTTTAGAAAGACTGCGTCAAAGTCAAAGACAAGACTATTTAAAAGTATGTAAGATAAAATAAATAGTATTACGCTCTAGATTCTTTCTAAACTTTCCGTAAAGAACAAGAAAGGAAAACAACAGTTTTCCCATTATGATACATTTTACCTGTTTCTCGCGGAGTACAAGAGTTCATTGTATTTGTTGTAATCGGAGAAACAGACACTGAAAAATATATATATATATATTTATCTTAATATAATGGCCTTCTTCCGAAAATCGGAAAACACTTTATCATACCCAAAAGTTTGTCAATAATCGTATTAAGATTAGATAAATAAAACCGTAGTTATATCCGTAACAAGTTTTTAAAATTCATAGATACAATTAGTATATATTCAAATTGATTAACAGGTGTATTGTAGTCGGGATCTCTGCTGTATAACGTTCGATCTTGTTGTAATTCTGCAAACGTTGAAAATCCAACTTTTTGTTTCACTCCCACACTATATATACATATATTTGCATCTCTTTTTAATTGGCGCTATGTTTTCTATAGGGTTCAGTTTCTGGTTCCGTGCAGGCAACAGATCGCCTGATGAAAGAACTACGTGATATTTATCGGTCCGATGCGTTCAAGAAGAAGATGTACTCGATTGAGCTCGTCAACGATTCCATTTACGAGTGGAATATACGCCTCAAGTCTGTGGATCCGGATAGTCCGTTACACAGCGATCTGTTGCAGCTCAAAGAGAAGGAGGGCAAAGATAGCATACTGCTCAATATATTATTCAAGGAGACGTATCCCTTTGAGCCCCCCTTTGTGCGTGTCGTTCATCCAATCATCTCAGGTGCGTATCGAATCGAATCGAGTATCTTAAGAATTGTTATTTATTTAATTGATTGATTGTACTATGATTATGACCAACCAGGTGGCTATGTGCTCATCGGCGGTGCCATTTGCATGGAACTGTTGACCAAACAGGGCTGGAGTTCCGCCTACACAGTTGAGGCTGTCATCATGCAAATAGCTGCAACTCTGGTCAAGGGCAAGGCGCGCATACAATTTGGTGCTACCAAGGTATGATCAATTGAGTTAACTTGATTACTTGATCACTGTTTAATCTATTATCTCATCTTGTGTCCTTTTTTTAAAGCAGGCGCTCTCCCAGGGACAATACAGTTTAGCACGGGCCCAGCAAAGCTTCAAATCTCTGGTGCAGATTCATGAGAAAAATGGTAAGAGTAATAGCAATTCCTATATATGTTCGAATATGGCTTTCAGTTGGGGTTTCGGTTATGTTCGTATTTTGGTTTTCGGAAATATCGTTAAATATCGGATTCTTGTATGTTTCTCTTTTTAAATGTATTTAGTATGATTCCGGTTTACCAAAAAAGATTAAATTAGTTGTAAACTTTTACATCTTAATATGTAAACAGACATTTTTTAATTGGAAAAAAAGATCTGTTTAATAAGATCAGCAATAAAATTTAAAATCAAATTAGTTTTAAAAGAGATGATTACAACTTAACAACATAATTGTATTTAATGGTTGATTGATCCGGAACTAATCTTTTATACATGAATCGGTTATTTCGGTGTGAAAAATTTCAGTTTTTCTGTTGCGGTAATATACAAAAATTATGTTTAGGTTAAGGTTTCAGTTACGGTCGGTTACCAATTGCAATCGGTTAAAATCTAAATCATTTTTAGAAATCTTTTTATAAACTAATTTTTAAAATATTGTTCCCAGGTTGGTTTACGCCGCCCAAGGAGGATGGCTAAGATTGGTTCCGGTTTTGTTGTTTTTATGGACGTTTGCCAACTGTCGCCGCTCATCCAATCAAAAAAAAAAAAAAAACTAAAAAATCGTCAACCATCTTCAACAATAATAAAAAAAAACACCAGACACTTGGCTAGTTATATATTCATCAGAGAACAACAACAGTAGAGGAAGAAGATGCAACGCAAATGGAAGTAGAAACGGATATAGTAAAGGAAAGGAGAAAGCAACAGCAGCAAATCGAACCCGCCATTCATAATTAATTTACATAATTAACGTTGCGATTGTTTACGTTAAGTTCTGTAATTTGTGTATAATTGATAAATATATTGAGGAATAATGCTTATATATATATATATATACAAACACACTCATAAATACGTACACACGCATGCACACCCACATACATACACACACCCACATCCACACATACAAACCGACAACATACAAGCATATTATGAAAATAAGTCGCAACTAAGATTGTAATTATCGTTTATGTTACGTTATGCTTTATATATATACTGAAAACAAAATAGAAACACTGTCTGGGTGTGCGTGTGTGTTAGTATGTGTGTGTGTGTGTGTGTGCAAAATGTATAGGTAATCTGTATTTATATTGTATTATTGTGTCTATCATTAAGATATCGAATGTCTCTACAAAAAAGAAAGCCAATCCTTGGATCATTATGTTAATAATTATGTTTGCCCTTCTCCTATTAACAGCAATATATACATGAATTGCTTTAAATTAAATATATATAAACATTGAATTATGATTGTAAACGATAAGCTTGTACAGTTAGCAACGATAAATAACAATTAACAATTACCAATTATAATAACGATTGCGATGGCGATAACAACAGCAGCAACACCGTCGATTTAATGTCAACAATATGTATACATGTATATATATATATATATATGTGTATATATGTATATGTATATATATGTCTATTCATGATTTGTATATGTATATATATTTTATTGTTACGATTACCGCAGGAGTTATCGCCTCTGTGTGACTTTTATTTAAATGTTATGTTAATTCAAATGCTGTTTTATTTTTTTTTTTTTTTATTATTGTTTTGCTTTCTCTCTCTCTCTCTCTTGTTCTCTGGCGTTTAATTATGAAAACAAATTCCATATAAACACACAGCCCATATACACACATACGCATACCTTCAGAACCACATATACATACCTATTTGTAAAATTAGTTAAGTCGCATAAATATGTATACATATATATATATACTAATATTTTTTTTAGTTTCAAAAAAAAAAGATGTGTAACTTTATTTTTCTCTCTAGACTTAAGGGAATGCGAATGCGGATGTAGTTATAAAAATATATAAATACACATATATATCTATATATACATATGTATGTAGTATATACAATTAGAAGAGTTAACCGTTAAGCATAAACGAAACATAAACAGAAAAAAAAAAAACATAAAAATAATAAGATGATGAGCATAAGCAAATTCTAATTGTAAATTCGTCTTTCCAAATAATCATACCATGATAAACAATAAACAAAAAAAAAATAAAAATAACATTAAATGCAACAACGTAACGTATAAAGTTGATGAAAATACAAAAATAAAATGAAGAATATTAACATGATAAGCATAAAACTTGCAGATTTTGTTTTCATTTATTATTATGATTATTATTGACTTTTTTCTTATATGTGTAACTTAAGCGAAAGTAATATGAATTTGTACAACTTTCAACTGAACTATGTATGAAATGTATTATACATATAAAAGAATAGAAAGAGATACAGATTGAGGAAGTGTTTAAACTAAATTAATCTATCGATCTATTGTCGATTAATCCACAACGACCACATAGTTCTCGGCCGCCTTAGATGGTTGCATCCTGGCTGGCTTTGCCGCCTCCATGTAGCTAATTTCTGTTGCCGACTCGCTGTTGTCCAATGCCGCACCGATGATCATCTCCAGCGCTCCCTTCAGCTGCAACAGTTCGCTGGTCAGCCTAATCTCGGCCAGCATCGTCTCGCTCAGACGCTCGAGGGCGGCAAGCATCTGTTTGCTGTAGGCAAAGATTTTTGTATCGAATACATCCATCACTGTCGTTGCGGCATTTAGCAGCGGACGCATGAATCGCACCTCGCCAATGCGAGCGCATAGGAAATCAATGAATGTGATCATTGTCTCCTCGGAACGATTGGCAATTGCCCGCTCCAGGCCATGACGATGCAACAGCTCTGTGATGAGGGCCACAATCATCTCCGGCTGTTCATCAATGTACAGTGGTATCAATACCGAATCCAGAGCATTTTTATAGTCGTATTTCCTTAGATGATGATCGAATACCTTAAGTCCCAGCCTCTTTCTGCCGGTCGTAGCCACATGATCCACAGGTGTGGTCGTATTTGAGGGTGCCATTTTCTTGCGCTGCTTACGCCGATGACTGGACTTAATGCTCGTCAGATGGCTCGGTTTGCTGTCGACAATCATGCGCTTGATGGACACCAGACCATCAACCATGCCGACAACAACCGCCTGATCCTTGGCAGCAACTCCCAGGCTGACCACCGCATTGGGATAGGTCAGTGTGTGCACCGTCTTATACGTACTCACATCATAGATCTTAACATGACGATCCAAACCGCCGGATAACAATCGCTTGCCATCGGAGCCGAGTCGCAGACATGTCACCGTCTTGTGGTGCTGTGACATTGTGGTCAACAGGCGGCAACCACTCATCAGATCCCAGACACGCACCTGTGTACCACCGGCGGTGATGAATATCGAACCGTTGGGCAGGAACAGCATTGATTCCACGGGACTTCCATGGTCCAGAGTGTTTGTTATTGCATTCTCGATGCGAGTATCATACAAATTGATTTTGCCATCATATCCGCCGGAAACGAACATATGACTCGCCTGCGGATGCATGGCACCGGCACGTATGTAATCTGTGTGCGCATCCTCATATGTCTGCACCACCTTCTCGTTGGCCACATCCCACAGACGCACCGACTTGTCATCCGCAAAACTGGCCAACTGCAATTTGTCAGCGGTAAAGAATGTCCGATGGACGGGTGCCGTGTGCCCCTTGAACAGACGTAGAATATTCCGGCTTGTCGTATCGAAGAGCTTCACATGTCCCTCCTCGTCGCCGGCAGCCAACAGTCGTCCATCCTGCCGGAATGATGCTCCATATGCGGTCTTTTGGAAGCGTGACAAATTCTTGACCACCAGCTTTGTCACCAGATTGTAGATTTGCACGCGTACCGAGCATGTCAGCACAAAGTTGTCGGGATCACTCGGACTGAAGTCCACATAGTCAATTGTCGAGTGCTCCTTGAGTAATTCGGGTTTCTGTTTGGTTTTGTAAATAAACGTATGTATTTTACATATTGCCAACACAACTTTCAATTTTGTATGCTTACCGCCAAGCGATCCCAGTAGATTGTGTCCGGTGTGACAACGTCGGCCTTTTGTTGAAACCGCCGCACATTTGTTGCCTGAAAACGGTGCATATTTATTAATTTATTATGTTTGGAAATCGGCGTCAATTAGCGCACGTGGGAATCAACAAATATGTTGGTTTTCCAACCGCCGATATACTAATATCGATAAGTCGCGATTTCGGCAATCCGGTCACATTGTTTTTGGCAAATTTGAATATAGTTAACAGCACTGTTGCAAGCGTAGCTATTTTATAGCTAGCTCTGGTTATTTTCAAAGTTTGATTGCTAGAAAAATTGGAAAATTGCTATTGACCAGAAATATGGCTATTTTTAATATATATTTTGATATTTTTTGTTATTAGTATTTGTTCTATGACTATACAAAAGAGCACGAGCTAAGGCTTTCCAGCCAGAAATAGCTATTTTTTCTCCTAAAGTTGGCAGCACTAGCTAACAGACCCATTTATTGTGTTCGGTATTTATTGCAATTTGGTTTAGCAGTCTTCCGTATTTACGGCTTATATGTTTAATTCTGTTAATTTGTAATTGTATATTTATAATTTGTTTTTATTTTATTTAAAGTTTAATGGGTGCTGTTAGCTTACAGCTTAACAGAGTCATGTTATCGATTTGTACACGTACTCGATGCTAGATGATAAGTATCGATACTAGGGGAGCTGCAACAACAACAACAACGGCAGGCACATTTATTTACAAACTAATTTGTTTAACGTGTTTCGTTAGCGCTTAATGTGAATTGATGCCAAATGCAGCCACAGTACAGCACAGCGGCCATGCGTGATTGACTAAAAGTGTCGCATGCGGTAACGGCGCTGCGTTAAATAAACAACAACAAGAAGAACAAGAACAAGAGGCGGCGACAACAATAACAACTATAACTACTATATACATAGATTCAATTTTAATTGAAATTTATCATCGCTCGGTGGCTGTTAGTGCCGCTACGACGTGTGACGATATATACATATGTACATACATATTTGAGGCACTGTCCGTAAATGTCACAGTGACAATACCTCCTTGACCCTCCTCCCCCCTCGCCCTCCCTCATCCATCTATTCTCCCCAACGTCTGCAGAATCCAATCGTGTTAAACTTGTGAATCTATTAATTAACCGGAGATGGGCCTGCGTCAGGCTTGATGAGATAAATAAAACAAATGATAAAAGAAAGATGTGGCACAATTGAAGTTAAATATCAATTGGCAGCAATAAATGTGATGTGCCTAATACAATTGAATCGAACGCCAAACGATCAATAGTCGCTGGCAGCTGGAGAAGAACGGGAGCTTTTTTAGATCTTGCCGGACAAACACACATACACATACACATACATACACATACAAACAATGGAGGACGAAATCAATGTGGAATTTAACAATGAGAAGAAAGTGTTATGCGAGAAGATCATACGTGACATAAACGCAGTATTTCTCAAGGATGCGGATTTGTAAGTAACTTGAATTGAAACGAATTTTATTTAAATTGTAACTGAAATTTGCATTTGCAGATCCTCGTTCGAAATAATACCAAAGGAGACAAATTGCAACAAGTCGCCGGTGGTGCATGTGGATCACAATCTGGGCCTGGAGTCGTGGTGTGCCCAGCATGTCTATGATCATGCCCATCGCACCCTCATCTCCCATCGGCGCCAGACAACGCAACAACAGCTGAGAACGTTGCAACAGCAACAACAAAGCGATGCACTGGCCAAGTACCTGAATGTGGCACTCTTGATCAATCCAGATGTGACGACCTTCTGGCACATCCGTCGTCAGCTGGTCCAAAAGAATCGATTAAGTATCAACAAGGAGCTGCAATTCTCGGCCCTTGTCCTCTCCATGAAGCCAAAGTCCAACGAGGCGTTCGCCTATCGTCGTTGGCTCTACTCCTTTCAAAGTAAGTTCACAGACTCCACAGATCCCATCAAATCCCATCAGCGAATCAAAATTGTTGGCGGTCTGACGAGCTGAAGGTACATTTTTTATAAGTTGTCGTATTCCGATTTACAGAGTTTCATAAATAATATTCAGTCTGACTCCATGTGTTCTCAGATCTGTTCTCACTGCTCTGAGCAAGATGTAGTTACATACATATATAATATGGCGATTCCGATCTAGTGAGTTTCATAAATCTGTTCTCAGATTTGTTCTTACTGCGCTGAGTAGCACAATATACAAGGTCACATTATTTTAACTGTCATTCATAAACAAAAGAGATGTATCAAGATAAATTATAATATTTTTTATATAAATATAGCATAATTCCGTGAATGCTGAACCGTTCCTAGACAATAAAACAATTGTTTATTTTCAAAAACATTTTTAAATAACGTAAAATTGGGGAAAAGTATATCAGAATGTCGCAAACAAATTTCAAATGCTCATACAGTTATATTTAAATTATTATTTAATTAGAAATTATATTACAATAATTGATATCCCCTCTAAATAGATGAAACAGTTGAATTTGTTATTAGCAAAACAAAATAACTAGCCACAATACATTTTAATTTAAAAACAAATTTTAACTGTCCACGAAATATACTCTGTTTCAAACATTTTTTTACGCTCTTGGGTAGCATTTCACTAAACACATACATTATTTTTAAGCATTAGTTGTAAAAAAAGTGGTGAATGGGATAAATATTCATTTTAAAAAACTAGGATAGATATCGCTTTAAAAACAGGAACATGTTTCATTATAAATTTTAATTAATGAGCGTTTTTAGCTTACTTGTCATTAAAGGGGACTTCAAAAACAACTTCAGACTATTGACTAAATCTGGAAACCTTTTTTTTTTTAGAAGACTGACAATGACAGTTTAAGCGACGGCCACAATTGAAACTAATAATTGTAGAATACATAAATCGGTTACTAAGCGGTTATTTCGGCTTAAATTGAATTATATAATTATATTGGAAAAGTATTGTTATGACTTACCGTTTAAATTTAAATCCCTGAGGATAACTAATTCTTTATTTAATTGTACCTTTACAGGCGCCGATGCCATTGATTGGCCCCACGAGATTAGCATTTGTGAGCGTGCCGCGGATCGTTGTGCTGGTAATTATCATGCCTGGTCCCATCGCCAGTGGGTGCTCCAGAATGCACCCTGCCTGCTGCAATCGGAGCTAATGCGGACGGAGAAGTTTATACGCAAGCATATTAGTGACTACAGTAGCTATCACTATCGCCAGGTTCTGTTGAATCGTGCCTATGAATTGGGCTTCTATATGACAGACGATTCACAACAACAGCTGGCCAGCTTAAAGGAGTTGTTGGCTGAGTATGACCTCAAGTGTGAAGAGAATGGAGAGACGGATGCGGATGAGGATGCGGATGCAGGCGAATCGCTATTAAAACTGTTATTGCCAAATATCAATCGGAAGAGCATCAGCGCGCAGAGATTACGATCCTTTCTCTTCTGCTGCAATGTGGCTGCCCATGATATGCGTCTGTGTGCGGAACAGCGGACAATGTACGGTGCTCGGGATTGCTTTGAGCTGCATCGGCGTGCCTCGCTCAAGTTCATTGTGGAGCAGTGTGTGCGCCTACTGACGGGTCTGGCCAGCGGTCTGGGACTGTATCTACCTCCAACCAGCGGAAGCGATGCAAATGAGTTGCAGTCGCAGCTTCGCAAATTCGATTATGATTCGCATCCATTTCTGTTGGCAGTGCGACGTGTGGAAGACAAGATGGGCGAAAAGCATAAACGTTGGTGCAACATGCATCTGAATTTCGGCTATCAAGATCAATCCAAATCCTAGACGTATCTCACACTCGAATCGCGCACTTTATTACCATTTTGAATTACAAATGAAACGTAAACGTAACGCACTCATGGAGGCTGTTCGTTCTCAAGCAGAATCGAAATTATATATATATATATCTATAAATATATAAATGTATATATATATGTAGTTCTCGTTATGTATCATCAAATACAATAGTGGACCGACCATCTTGTATGCCCTGTAACCTTGTTTAAATGTTAAGGTCAAGCTCAAAGCGAATCATTTAGCGAATTCTTCTCTATTCCATAACGGAATCAACAACTGCAATTTTTAAGTTTCAACTTGATAAATATATATTTCTTATGTGTTATATAGATTTGGATTGCTTAATTATAATTGTTACTGACAGTGACAGTGATCCAATGACAATTCTTCTGCATTTCAATCGACTTTAATTAAAATTCAGTTATAATATCTTGATATATGTATAATTATAGAATGCTCTGTTAGCTATAACTTATAAGTACGAAGCTATACTTGTATTTAGTATGATGATGCTCTATTTAAATTAATTACAAGTTTAAACAATTTGTAGTGCATGTTTGTTAGCCAATTTGCAATTAGTTTTTAATAAATTCAACAATAGTAAACTTATATCAATCTTCTTATATTTAATCTGATCAACTATGTTTTTAAAATATCATCAGCTTTCGTAAATGCATTTGATATTTCGGCGTTCCTCAAAAAGTGTACGCAAAAGGTTCAATGTCGATAAAAGAAAACAATTTTGAAACGTGATTCGTATCTTTTGTAAATACTTGAGCTAAGTTTATTTCATTTTGCAATTTTGACATGAGTATTACAAAAAAGATTTTTAAGCAGTTTAGTTTTTATTTGAAAACTATCTTGCAAATATTTTCAAAACGCCATTAAAATCTTTCAGAATTATTTGGCATACGATTATTTTATTTTGTATTTTCGGGATACATATTTAAAAAAATATTCTTCAAAAAGATTTTTTAAAATTTATTTTTAAAATATGATTATCCTTAAAAATTAATTGATATAAATTAAATCCAATCAAATTTTATTCAGCTCTTACATTCAAATTGAGGTAGTCAGCGTATTAAGTCAAACAAAAAAAAGACACTGACTCCTTAGATTTTTGCGAGTCAATTTACTGAAAAATTAAAACCGTACATTATCGGTGTATTGGGATATTTGGTTTGGAAAGTGATTTTGCTGTGGCACATTCAATTTAAACGTTCAAAAATTTTAGTAATAGATTAAACATTTTTTTTTGTAATTTATTTTTGAAGTTAAAGAGAATGATAGATTTTAGGTAAATTTGCCATTCAAAAGAAATTCAATCTAAGCTAAAACCACAAAGACGCAGCTTCTATACAAAAGGGCGAAATGGAGTTAAGGAAGGGAGGGTGGGAGGCGGTGTGATGCTTATATGGGCATGGCATAAACATCAATCACTGCGCATGTCAGCTGCTGGCAAGGGACATTCGCACGCTGCCGAGATGACAACAACAACAATAACAACAGCAGTGGTCGTCGCAGCAGCAGCAGCAGCAGCAGCAACAACAGCAGCAGCAGTAAAAGTCGCAGCAGCAGCAGCAGCAGCAGCAGTAAAAGCAGCGGCAGTAACTGTGGGCTTTGGCTTTGGTTCAGTGCGCTATTGGAGGAGTTTGTGTGAGGCTGAGCTGAGCCTTGTTGCTGACAAAGACGAATACGTAGAACAAGAACAAGAAGAACAAGAAAACAAGGAGAAGGAGAAATAAGTGGGCAACGAGACGAGACAAGTAGCACAGGCACAGGCAAAGGAAAAGCAAAAGCAAAAACAGAACACAGTCAGACACATAACGGGAACGGAGCATCAGCTTAAGCGCAGTTGTTGTTGTTATCAAAGCGTAAATCGTAGTTTTTTTTTCTTTTTATAAACAAATTATAAGGTGAGCGCATATATAAATAAAATAGCTAAACGCGAGCTAAATAAACATTGCACACAAGCTTTTTACATACACCCACACACACACACACACACTAGCATAAATGTATGTGTATTTAACTGCGCATATACATATGTACATATGCATATGTACGTGTGCATAAATGTCGCTGCTTGTGAATATATGTGTGTGTTTGTGTGTTTGTGCTTGGCTTTTAAAATATTAGTTTTTCGTTTTCCTTTTTATTATATGTTATTTTTTATATATGTACATACATACATATATGTTTATGTGTATGCACGCACGCCTGTCCGTTAAAAAGGGTGGGGGGGGGGGTGGGGGGGGGGGGGGTGGGGGAAGGGGCGTTCAATCAGTTAACTACGCCATAGTTGTTCACACTGTTCTACGGAGTCAGTCTTGTGTGCGAAGGTCGTGCCTATTTAAGTCACTTGCAAATCTCTCTCTCTCACTCTGTCTCAAATTAAAAGAGATGCATTTTCAAGATGCCTGCATTTACAGTTAAACATGTACATACATATGTATGTACAGTAATTCAAGAAAGTGTTTTGACAAAATACAAATTCACATACTTTAAAAAAATAATCAGATTCAAAGAGAATAATTCTTATTTGTTTAACTTAAAATAAGTATTAAAATAAATATACATACAAACAAAAATAGTTTTTGCTAAATAAAATGTGTACACTTTCTTAACTAACTGTAAGTAAAGTTATTAGACTACTATGCACACATATATGTACATATACATATGTATCTTTCTGCCCATAAGAATATCTATGTGCGTCTACTTGTTTGTGTGTACATGCAATGAATACACCTGATGATTTTTTCTGCACGCCCTTGTCGATGTGTGTGACAGAGTGAGAGAGCGAGGACAGGACAATCAACACATTGGAATTGGTCCATTAACTATTTATGCACACTTTTTCATATTTACATTTATACTTATTTACAACACTTATTCGCACACTTTAAGTTATAAAATCACATTTTTTTCTCAAACATTATTAAGGAATATGGTAATGATCCGTAGGCACGAGTGAATCTATAGAAAAACCGCTAAATAGAGTGTGATTTAATATAAATTAAGAGCTAAATATCGTTTGGGTGTCACAACTTGCTTTTTAATTTGAATTTTAAAATTTCAATTGATCAAATTTAAAAAAAAATCAATTCATGGTTCTCGCCTTTTGAGTTAAAATATGTCTTTATTTGTAAACTTTTAGTTAGATTAGTTTTCAGTCCGATCCTGACAAGATTTGTATCAAAACATTTGTTAAGACTATCACTTATAAAATTTCATAGAATCAAACGAAATTTTACTTAAAACATAATTATACCCGTTACTTATAAAAAATAAGTATAAGGGTATATTGTGTTCGTTGGAATGTATGTAACAGGGAGAAGGAGGCTTCTCCGACCACATAAAGTATATATATTCTTGATCAGCATCAATAGCCGAGTCGATATAGCCATGTGTGTCTGTCCGTCTGTCCGTCTGTCCGTCTGTCCGTCCGTGTGAGCGCCTAGATCTCAGAGACCATAAGAGATAGAGATACCAAACTTTCACTAAAAGACTTCTATATACCCCACGCAGATCAAGTTTGTTTCAAATTTAAGCCACGCCCACCTCCGCCCCCGCAAATTGCGAAAAACCGTCTAAACAAAGAAATCTCAGAGACTATAAGAGATAGAGTAACCAAATTTGGCACACAGATTTCTATATACCCAGCGCAGATCAAGTTTGTTTCAAATTTTGGCCACGCCCCCCTCCGCCCTCGCAAATCGCGAAAAGCTACCACACCCACAGTTTTTAAGATAATATAGTTTTTCTTGTAGTCACTGATATCTATTATTATTATTTATTATCCCACTGAATCGCAACACGATCGGACAAGTAGAACAGCAGTTATTGTCTGAAAATGATTCTTTAAGCAATCATGGCAATACATGCCCCCTAGAGTATGCAATAGATTTTGTATTGTTAGAAAGTTTTCTTTTAAGTACTTTTATATGTAGTGAAATAAGTAACGGGTATCCTATAGTCGGGATCTCGACTATAGCCTTTCCCACTTGTTTTTTTGTGCATTCGAGAAATAAAAATTTTTAACTTAAAAGCCGGGGATCAGGAATTGCATTTAGAACTATGGTTTCTAAACTTAACTTAAACTTTTCCCACGCTGTGTGTATTAAAGCTAAGATAATGAAATTTTGACACAACATAGATTATTAAATAATGAACATCTCTGCATCATTAACTTCGTTTTTTTTTTTTTTTTACTTATGTCACTCTTCTATATAATGAGCGATATGTACATATACATACATATAATATGCATGTGTATATTATGAAGAGTGTGTACCGTTCTTTAACACAATTGATATATTTTACAGCAAATCCGTCGGGACCCGCACCCACCTACTTTTTCAAGTTTAGAATCAGTGCAACATATCGATATAAATAGAGACGGCAACTGGTGCATATCCCTTTCAATAAACAAATAAAAACATCATTATCGTCATCGAGTTGAACAGCGTTTTCGGTGACTGCGCTGCTGCTGCTGCAGTTGACAGCGGACAATGAACTCGCTACAGGACAATGTGTGAATTTTAGAATGCTTGTGAATAAATGCAGGCAATGTCAATGGCGGTAGCAATGGCCACAACAACGATAACAATGGCGATGACGATGACGATGACAACGAAGCCGATGACACAACAGAAAATCAAGTTCGCTAACAGTAACAACAACAAGACACGCATATAAACTGCACAAACATTTTTAGTCATGGCCACGTTTTGGTTTCCGTTTCCGGACAAACGACAGAAACAACAAAAACAATTGAGCTCATCGTAGATACGCCCCAATTTGCAAATTTATAAACGTGCATACTTGAAATTCATTCTTAAGAAGAAATCAATTCGAATAAAATGGGCAGCCTGCCGAATCTACATGAACTGGAGGAGGCCGAACGGAAGCGGGAGAAGCGCAGGGAGTACGAGCTACTGCTGGAGCAGCGGACGAGGGACACGAGTCGTGAGCGGGAGCGCCTATCGATGTTTGCACAGCAGCGTAAGGTAAGTGCGATAGATAAATGATCGCGATGTTAAGTGGAGGAATTCATTTAAAATAGTTATGTTATCGATCTGATTGAAAATCCAATCAATTTTGCAAATGCATCGGTTTGTTACTTATATCAGATTTTATACAACTTGCAAAGCCATTTCCTATACTATATATAGTATTTGTAGTATATTTACTTAGAGATTTACGTAGAGATTTTTAAAAATGTTGTTTAAAATATGTAGAGCATTAAAGGAAACTTAACAGAGTCCATAACGTCTATTGATGAGGACGACGCAATATCACACACCACAAATCTCTAGAGTTTTTTAAAACAATTATTTTTGAAATCAACCGAAAATTGAAAACTTTCGTACTTTTTTAAATGTCAGACTTCATTATTATTATTATTATTATTTTTTTTTTCCGTCATCTTGTTTGAAGTCATTTTGCCACTAATTAATTTCCAGTTTAACCAAAAAAAATTTGTTCTTTAACTTTTATTCAATGTATAATTCGATCAGTTTTTTAAAATTTAAAGTTAACTTTAATTTAATTATGTAATTTTATATTTTATTAGAATTTTTCACCAGTTTTTTTTTTAAAGCAATGCTTGTATATTTTAGATACACCAGCTTTTGGATTGTTTTTAGAAGTTTATAGAACACACGTAAATATTCGTATTAAAAAAAAAACAAACAACTTTCTAGTTAAATTAGTTTTCGGGGATATTTTGCCATTTAATACAGGCTAAAATTTTTGTGCGCACTAGGCATACTTGTTCTATAAATTTTTTTCATCCCAAAAGCACAAAAACAAGCCGTGGTCGACGATAATAATAATGCCTGCTTTTGAATGTAAAAATTTTATAATTAAATTACATTTATTTTTAAATTTAGTAAAACTGTGGCAACCGATTTTTGTAATTGTCTAAAAAATAAGAGCTCGCACATTTCTGTATCTTTTATATATTTCCATGAATAGAGCCACTTTTAAAGTTCATGCTCAACACCTTTCAATCATTGAAAAATCGAGAATTAAATTTTTTTTTCGCTGTTTGATCAACTCAGGGTGGACTTAGGAAGTTAAAATCTTGTAAGCTATGAGTGAAAAAACCTAGACTTAATAACGATTATTCGAAAATGGCATACAGGGCTATGCAAGTGTATCAAATCTTTGGCGTGCCAAATGTATACTTTATTTCTTGTTACAATTAAATCATGTGGTTGTTGTTGTTGTTTTTGTTGCGCTGTTGCAGCAATCTTCGTATAATGCATACATCATGGCTGGCCTGGGCATCGGTGGCGGTTCATTGAGTCTAACAACAACGGGAACGAACACGTTGGCCGTCAATGGTCATGGCAGTGGGAATGGTGAATTGAGCAGCGTTACGACCACCAAGAATCAATCGACATCCACAGCAACTGTGGCAGGTGCAACAACGACAACAGCAACAACCGCATCGGCCACAACTATGACAACGTTAAGCGGCTTTGCCATGCTGGGATTGGCGACCAAAAAATATTCGCATCCATTTCATCCACATACGTATCAACATCATTCCCATCCGCATCATCATCATCAACAGCAGCAACAACAACAGCAGCAGCAGCAGCAGCAGCAACAACAACAACAACATCGACATTCGCTGACCACACGACATCGCGTGCTGAGAACAAGGACTCGCAGCTCGGGAGGAGCACAAAATATCTGGGATGAGCAGATGATGGAGGTGAGTGGTGGTTGTATGTATGTGGGTGCAAATAAATAAATTGTAAACAACATTGCACAAGCGATGGCAATAGTTCTCGCAATATACCAATCTCCAGAGACGGATTCGTCATTTATTTATAGAATCACTCTTAAACATAATGAAAATTGTCCAACTGTCTGTCCCAACGATTGGAGTAGGTTTCAGTTTTCATTTATCTCAATGCCACACGGACTATTGACATGCAAGTACATAGGTTGGGGCAAAAACGCAAATGTCAAAGTTGGCAAATGGACTTAATCTACGGCGTAGTTGCACAATAAGTAATTAGTCAAAGAAAGACGTGTCCTGACATCGAAGTTCATCTGATTCATCTGGAAATCCCCACACGCCATCAATGGGCGCATTCACCAGAAAACATGCTCCCTGATCAGGTATCACAAAAATTTGACGCTTCTGATACTTTCTGGTGAACGCTTTGATACATTTATCTGTCAACAGCTGATAGTCAAACTATCGATAATAAAAGTTATGAACTGTTCAGATAGGAAATTAAATTAAAACTATCAAATAAATTAAAATATATTTTATGTAATTGAAAACAAACAAAACTTTCAATAAACATTTCATGTATTTCGATGACTGGAGCGGAAAAGTAGCACAAAGTAGTAGTCTTTTTTTATGATACATGCTCAGGTATCATCATACACAAAATTTGGTATCATGATACGTGAGCAGTGCCGTTCATCAGATACATCATAGGTATCACAAAAATTATCAGGGAGCAAACCTGCCTGGTGAATACACCCATTGACATTTAAATGAATGAATGTCAAGGCACACAACAAATTGCAGCTGCATTGAATTCTGTTTTCGGATTATTGCAATTAAGACTTATACGTAATTTCCCACGCATTGCACAAAAATACGAGCAGCAGATAAACAATTGAAGAATGTGCGCAATTCAACAAACCCTTAAGATAAATGGTCTATTAAGAAATAGTCTTCACTTATAATATGAATTCATTTGAGAGTCGAGATGAATTTTATCCTAAGTAATATTAGAGCTTTATTGATGTAGAATCAGCTATTTATTTACGAGTAGAGATAATTCTCATTCATAAATCAAAACAACCCTTAAATTAATGATATGCTATTAGGTAAGACTCCTTATTTTGAAGCAGTAAATTTAAAAATTCATTAAAAAATCAATAGCTTTGGAATTTATGGAATCGAAATTATTTTTAAAAAGACAAGTTCTTTCACAATTTAATTAAGAAAGTTCCAGCACTCAAGTCTCAAATAACTCTTTTGGCAACAGTGGGACCTGTGTAAATTAGAATAACTTAAACAAAAATAAAACAATAATTTTGAAATTAAATTTAGTCAAGCTTCAATTCACTTGAAAATTCTCATTGTTTTGAATTAATATCAAATTCCCACCTCGCCCGAAAAAGTATGCTATAGATGTGCAACGGAGTTTATGTATTTAGGTTGTGAGCAAAATTTAATTTTTATTACCAATGCCGAATAAACTTTTTCTGATATTTACATTTCCCAATAAAAATATACTTAGTGCAGACTTTTATTTTTTTTTCCACTCATTTTTGTCCATTCTGATGATTTTCGTACGGAATGGTCAAAATTGCACTTTGAAGGCCCAGAAATGCCGGCTCAAATAGATATTTGTGGTTGCTTGATTTTAAAATTACATAAATGTATTGTTGAATCATTGTGTAATATATATGTGATTGAAATCAGCGTGTTAAACCGTACACGCAACCGTAATCCCCAGCCGGTATTAACCGATTGAAGTTGGTATTGACCTACCTAATAACTAACTGACAAATCTCTACCTCATCTTGGTCTTTTTAGATACCCTCAGAATATTTTTCTTTACATTTTCATTACACAGTAATAATTTAATTTATTTTCCAAATTTTGATTTTTAAACTTAATAGCCTTATAGCCTGACAATAAATAAATAAATGACATGATTAGCTAAAATCGCAGAATCATATAGCTGCCATAGAGGAGATCGGTTTAAAGTCTTTTTTGGTTTTTTTTTTATAGATATCTCATTATTTCGCAAGATATTTAAATTAAAAAAATATATACCATAGTCAATGTGATAAAGTGTTTCTCGCTCAAATGGAGCCCCATTTGTATAAAAAACAAAGGATTTGGTGATGATTACAATCTGACTGTTGCACAGTGTCATTAAGCATACTTATTTCTACTTGCAGCACCTGACAGCGTATTCTCCATCACCGATATCGACGCGATCGCATCGAATTAATCCCGTGTCCTCGTATCAAGTGCAGGCGGCATTGGCGGCATCGCGACGTCGCGAGTCGATAAACAGTTCGATTGGAGCCACATCGATAAGACGATTGATAACGTTGAATAATCGCAATTGCCGACACAAGGTGCCTGCCCATGTGCGCCAGAAGGTGTGGCGTCAATTTACGTGCCTGAGTTTGGCCCATGGATTGATGAGCGCCGTCCTGTTGCCCGTGATGGCGTTGCAAGGCTCGAGTTCCGTGTGGCATCATCGCGAGCAGTGGCTGCAGATTGGACCCAACATTGGATCATTGCTGTTGAGTGCGTTGTTCCTGTTCGCCGCCGGGATGAGTCTGCCCAGCACTCAAATCATCCGACGCTACGGTTACACTCCATTGCTGGCGGGGAATTGTTTCGCTGTGACCTTGTTTCTATTGTCGCATCTGTATGCCTCCATTTACACCTTGTTGCCGGCATATCTGTTGCTGGGATTCACGCTGAGTGCCGCAAACAGTTGCAAGGCAGCATTGATTGTCCACTACGGTGGCAGGCTGAGTTGCTCGCAACATGAATGCGCCTTGGGTGCCGCACAGACCTTGACACAGACACAGCCGTCGGATGCGTTGCACGAGGAGCACAAGATGTTCTGCAATCGGGATCAGAAGGTGCGTCGTTTGGCTCGTTGGTTTCGTGCCTCACAGGATCTGGGTTTCATCTTGGGTGCATTGTTGGCATCGTTGCTGCTCGCCTGCAATGCCAACGATTGGAATTGTTCCGCTGCCAGTGATGATGATGATAAGGTGAATGCCACATCTCCGACCAACTGGCCACAGTTCGAGGACTTTTACAATCGCAATGAGCATGGAGACCGCATCTGCGGCGCCGACATGTGTCCCCTCCAGCAATCGCAGGCACAGCTCTCCTGGTCGACTGACAACAGTACGTCCTCCATCTACACGGGATTTATCGAGAGCGGCTCTCGGGCCGGCGGTCAATCCCTGCTCTGGCTTTATGTGGCATTATCTCTGGTGTCGTTGCTTCTTTCCCTGATCCAGGGACGTCAAGGATTGGCCACGGGAACTAGGCAGGAGCGTGCCGCCAAAGATGTCACAGATACGCTGCTCTTTGCCGGACCCTTGGCCTACTTTGTCGGCACCGAACAGAGCTACATGCTCGGCGATTTTCTGCGCGCTTTTGTTTCCTGCTCCCTGGGAATCAACATGATAGCCGGCGCCCTCATCGGCATGGGATTGATGCAGCTCATTGTCTCCTGCACGCTCAGCATGCTGCTGCGACACACCAAGCGCATTGTGGTAATCTGTGAGTAGACAATCCTCGCAAGAGCTTTAGGTGACCAGAAGATTATTTTGGTTCCGCACTTGTAGCACTGTATAAAGCTCACATATACTTGACCTCAATAAACACCCACGTCGATATTGACTTGCCCGTCTGTCTGTCCGTATGAAGACCAAGATGATAATATTAACATTTTTTTTTTCAATTTTTATACCCTGTGTCCATTAAAAATGGACAAAAAAAAGGGTATTATGTGTTTGGCAAGATGTATGTAACAGGCAGAAGGGGGCGTGGCAAATCTCCCATTGAGCCATGTCCGTCTGTCTGTCCGTCTGTTTGAACGCGTCGATCTCAGAGAGTATAACAGCTAAGGACTTTAAACTTGGTATATAGGTTCCTGATTCCTACCATATGCAGGGAAAGTTTGTTTTTATTTTTGGGTCGAATCTCTATATCATATAGCTGCCATAGGAACCATACGTCGAAAATGAAATTTTAGTATGAAAAAGTTTTTTGTTTTTTGAGATATCTCGACCAATCTGACCAATATAGCAATATACACCTGGGCTGGTGTTATATATCCTTACCAAATTTTGTTAAAATCGGATTACTATATCATATACATAGCTGCCATATGCATTTATGCTGGTGTTATTTATCCTGACCAAATTTGGTACAGAACAGTTTCCTATATCAAATAGCTGCCATAGGAAGAATCGGTCGAAAATCAACTTGTAGTACAGAGTACCTGGGCACAGGGTATCCCACTGTCGAGCGTGCACGATTGTAGCCACCCATTTGTATATAATATAGATGCCTTAGAAATGATCGGTCGATAACCAAGTCGAAGTATGATAAACTTTTTTGTTCTATTTTATAGAATCTGTAAGATATTTTAACCAAACTAATGTAATATGCATGTAACTTGGTTTTATACATACCGACCAAATTTGGGTCGAAAATCCAAATTTAGTATGAACAACTTTTTTGTTTTGTGAGTTATCTTAACCAATCTGATAGAATATGGATGTAAGCTTATCTTATATATCCTGGCCAATTTTGCTTCAAATCAGCTGTCATTGGAATAAGTAACGTTGCCAAGTAGCCTGAGCTCTGGGTATCCTACAGTCGAGTAATGTAAATATTTGGAAATTTCACCAGTCTTTGCTTCTTCCATAGTAAGTACGGGATCTCCAACTGTCGATTTTGACTGACTGTAGAACCGCGAGCGTAGGGAGCAGCAGGCGGAGCCCTAATTTTTGTTTTCTAAATTTTATGTGTAAAGCGGATATCTAAGTGGCGATCACACTTGACTGAAGATTTTTCAATCAGAGAGTTCACATTAATGTATTTTCTATATCTCTGCAGTGGCTGGATTCTTCTTTCATTCGTGTCTGTTACTGGCGTTGTCCAGCTGGAAGCCATCGAGCGATGACAGCGCTCTCTTCTATGTGATAGCTGCCTCATGGGGCGCCTGCAATGGGATGTGGGAGACGCTGTTGCTCTCCTTGGTGACACTCAATCATGTGCAGCACGACCATGTGACGGAGGTGACGGCACCACTGCAAGCGCTACGTTTCCTTGGACTGGGCGTGACATTTGCCGCCCATGGATTTCTCTGTGAATCGATGAAGATTATTGTGCTGGTGGTGCTGCTGGTGATCAGTGTGCCGCCGTATGCGATTCTGGAGATGCGATTGGAGGCACAACGCAAGGCGACGCTCATTAGCTTATGACGCAGTTACTTCAGCTAGTCCCGAAGGCGGGGCACTGTGGCACGCACCCATACCATGTGAGATGTGAGATGTGAGATGGTTGTTGCGACATGGTGAAACCCGATGAGGCTGACTGAACTGTTCTGTTCCTCCAAGTGGAATCCTCTGTTTTCAGTCTGGCAAACCACACAGTATTTAAGATGGCAACGGAAAAGTGAATTAAACGACAGTATTTTCTTCTTCTTCTTTTTTTTTTTTTTTCGTAAGTCAAAGATATCCGGGCAAAAGCATTTAGTCCATGCCTAGAGATAGACCCAAGTCCATATATCTACTTTGCACCTAAACTGTCTACACATTTATGTATGTATGTATGTTATTTGTAACAGTAATTCTTAATTTAACTCTAAATGTAACTCTAATTAAAAAAAATAAAAACAAAAATACATACATATACATACCAGTGCCATCAATGTTGTTCCAAAACTTTTGCCTGCGTTTGAAATCGATACTTTGACGACAAAAAGCTCCACTGAAAGACAGAGAGAGCGAATATAAGAGGAGCATGTAGAATTTAATAAAACTCACCCAGTTTCTAATGGGGAAAAATGATATCATGATATCATTTAATTAGCCTTAGCTTAAAGGATTATACTCGTAGATGTATATGTATTATTAAGCGACAACTTTGTGCCATCAAAATGTATTCCTCGATGTAAATCTAAACGTAATAACTTATATATACATATACATTTAGTCCTATTCATGTCTCTAGATCATAGATCCTTAAAATAACGACATCTTGTTTTGAATTTCGATGCCGAAACAATTTCATAATTTTATGTGTTTTAATGAAATCAATCGGTTATCGAATTTAAGAACATGACTGAACAACAGCAAAATAAAAAAAAATAAAAATACAAAAAAAAATTATTTAAAGCTGTGAACATGATGAGACACGAAAATTTGTTGTTAGCTCCTAGAAATGTATTTGTATTTTGGATGTCAAGTCGTTGTTCTAAAAATTTCATCATATACGCACAATATCATGCGCATGTGCGAATACTGTTAATCAGTATTGTTAAATGTCCTTAGGTTTCGTAAAAAACAAAAACAAGAAAATCCCCCATGATAATGTATCACAAATATCTGAATGATGCTGATCAAAGAAAAATAATTTTTCAATTTTTCTTCACACATTTAAAAGATAAATTATATAATCAATAGGATAGCAAAGGTGAAAAATCCTACGATTTAAGAACAATGTTAACATTTTATGCTGCTGATAAGAAACATACAAAAAAAAAACAAAAACAAAAGATAAATAAATTTTTAAACATTTTGTAATTGAAAATTTACATGCAACAGTTATCAGATCGGGAAAAAACTATTTGTATATTACGAACAAGCCAAGGATAAATATGTATTTAAATATTATCGAAGCAGTTCGTCGAATGTTTATCACTCTTTTTAATTTATGTAAAAACTTCATACAGCTAACAAAGATTTCAAACAGTTTTCAAAATGTTGAAATACTTAAACAAGAAGAAACAATAAAAACAAAGTTAACCAAATTACCTTAAAAAAAAGTCAAATAATGCCGAATAAATAAAAAGTTACTTCTGAAATTAAACAAAATGTTAAGCACATTCCATGCACACAAACATACATACATACATACATGCAAATGAATAATTTATAAATAAATAATAAATATACCTATTTATACATACATACATATGTGTACAAATTGAATAAAGCGATTATCCACATTGAACTGTTGCTCTATTGTTATTGTTGGTGCTCAATTAAATAGAGCTTTTAATACGCTGCATTACAACGCCAATGCGTGACGTCATCAATCAAGCATTCACTTGCTCTCTTCTATCATTTGACATGCCATTGATGAGGTTAAAGCTGGCGCTAGAAGCGCTCTCACCAACCGGTTAGAGTGAGAGAACAAATCGCCACTTGTTCGCTTTGCAAGTTCCAAGAGTGGAACTTATTGTAAGCGGAGCTTATTAAGCCCCCACCACGCCCGACCCTCCCCGATCAAATGACGGCAAGCAAAGCAATGAAAAGAGCGCATAGAGAAATGACTATGAGTGAATGTGAGAGAAACTGTGTTTATGTGTGTGTGTGTGTATGTGGATTATGGGTTAAACAAGCTTTGGGGGCTTTATCAATTGAACGGCGCGAATTTGTTCACAGTTGATCGGGGAAAGCGAAGTGGATCGCATTGCAGTGTGAAATAGCGTTAGAGAGAGAGTGAAAGACGAAAATGACAACAAGCAAGGGCCAAGAACTAGATGCTATGCTAAGCGAAATGCAAAATTGGTTTGAAACTAATCCAAATCTGCCCGAAAAAATACGTAAGTCTATCGATAAACGCAAGCATAACACAAATATTAATCTTATCTTATAACCAACTTAATGGGATAGGTTGGGAATGTATTTCATAGATATGAAAACAGTTAGACAATAAATTTTTTTGACAAATAAAAAATGCACATGAAATTTTTAGCTCAAAAAAAAAGAAAAAGATTTAAGTTTTTTAACTTGTTCATAAGCAAGTTTAATAAGATCAGGAGAAATATAACATAAAAAATAGATACAAATTTTAGTTTTTGACGATTCCAACTATGTGAATGTTGCATTTTGTCAAAGCAATTATATATATATAATATACACATATTACGTAGAACTGCGCATCTGGTATACCAACTGCGCTCTCAACTATATAGTATAGTTAATAGTTATGCATGCAATGAACTGGGAACCGAGCACTGATAAATGTTATCAATGTGGCATTGGGCATTGTAAAGATAAATCCTCACATGGGTTGGGTATAGATTGCAATCGCATTTTTCAGAGCTCAATAGATAATGCTATGAATTTCTAATCAATGATTACAGAACCAATCGTACTGCACCGTTTCCTCAAGTGTATGCACTATGATGTTGAGAAGACGAAAACTATCATCGAGCTTAACTATGGTCTCCGCAATAAGAATCCCCATATATTCATAGATCGCAACATGGACGATGAGCAGACAGCAAAGGGTCTTCAAGTATCGTAAGAGATCAAAAGAAAGCACATCTCTGTATATTTTTTATTTAATAACTCCCGCTTTTTTACAGAGATCTGCTCATACTGCCGGGCTTAACACCCGAACGCCACAAGGTCTTATTATTTCGCATGGCTGACTTCGATCCCAGTACGGTAGGCTTAAGATAAAAATTATATATAATTTATATACGCTAGTAGAGGGAATTTTAATTTTATCACGAGATGTATTTCATATACAGTATCGTGGAGTGAAAATTATAGTTTTCTTATTTTCGAAAACCCTGTATTTATTTATTATTTTTTTTTTTTTTTACAGATATTGCTTTCATATCTTATCATCTATTGATGATACAGCGTTTTCGAAAAAAAACAATTTCTTTACTCCATTCTAATATACAGTATGTAAAGTAATTGTTTTGACAAAGAATATTTAAATATGCATTGCAAAAAAATCCCTTTATTTTTTTTATATGTATATGATATTTTTATAAAATTCTAAGAACAAGTTACGGCCAGTCAGATCGTGTTGTTGTAGAAACGTAGAAACATGTAAACTTTTAATCCATAATCAAAGTTTACTTTTTATTCCGATATCTCAACCTAACTTACAGGTTGTGTAATAAATAATATACAATAATCAAATACACATTATAATAAAATTTGGTTTAAATCGGACTAGTAACGACAACATAGTATCGAATGGTTAAAAACTTATTGTTTTAGCGCAATTTAATGAACAATTTTGTTATTGTCTTACAATTAAATTAAAAAAAAAAAACATTGTTATTAGAGCAGAAGTGATAAATGATACTTTTTCTTAAGGTATTGTATATAATCTTCAATGATCTGCAATTGTATCAAATCTTTGATGCACCAAAAATAATTTTATTTCCTTTTTATGTTTTTTTATAGCGCAACAGCGTAGAGGAAACTAAAATCTTTTTTATGATGACAGACGCACGATTTACGGAACCGGACATTGAGACAAAATCTGAAGATCAGAATGAAAAATCTGACATTGATGATACTAATATTGCGGATGGCGATGTACAGATTGTCGATATCGATGGTTATACGATGCGACATCTAGCCTATATATCTATCTTTGTACTGCGCGTCTACATGAAATTTGTACAGGAGGCATATCCATCTCGTCTTCGAGCTATACACATCATCAATTGTCCATCGTTTCTCGATCGCATGATGGCCATGATGAAGCCCTTTATACGCGAGGAAGTCTACCAAATGGTAACCTATAAACTACGCTACTCTTAATCAAAAACTAATTGATAGTTTGCTCTTTGATCTGTAGATTAACTATCATACCGAAGGCATGGATAGTCTCTATAAAGTGGTGCCGAGGGATATGCTACCTGTGGAGTATGGCGGTAAAGCTGGTACAATAGCTGAAATCAAGGCACATTGGTTACAAAACTTAAGAGAAAAGACGTAAGAGAAAATGTTGTGAAATAATATTATTATACGGTTATGTATCAGCTTCAATTTTATTCTTTCAGCGCATATCTCAGCGATGATAAATATTGGAAAATAGCCTCGCAGAGCAAAAGTCGTTGGTCTTTGTTCTAATCCCCAATAGTACGAGTATCTATTGCCGAATTGTGATTATTAACTTAAGAGTGGAAATAATATCTTTAATCTAGTAGAAATGCCTTACCATACGATTTGTATCTTTTTAAATACAGTAGACACTCGCATATTATAATACCTTAAAGTGTGATCATGTAAAAACTTCTGCCATTTTAATACCTTTAAAATGTGATCAGACAACAATTTTAGAACAAAAATGATCCTTGGAATTCATTCGCATATCTAGAACAAAAACTAATTATCATTTGTGAAGAATTTATATTTGTAAGTCTTCTAATTTGTTAAAACTTAACTGTATTTCAAAATTACTTTTGTTTCTTTGGAAATATTTTCATTTCCTTTTATAATAGTTAAATTTCGAAAATACAGAAGTACTTTTAATACATTTTTTTTAAGCAAAATTAATGTACATGTCTTTGATTTTAATTATCTGTTGGATTGATGGAGATGGAAAAAATTGGAGCACTTTTGCAACCCCATAGTCAACATCTGCAGCAACTGGTGATTATCCTGAGTTGTGTCAAGTTGCTGCGGAGCCTCAAGATTGTACTCCTGGTGAACATGCACACATATTGCGATAGTTTGTCCATTAAGTCGTTGTTGGGTGCCTTGATCCTTGCTGCGCTGGGCATGCGTATGGCCAAGTTGAGGGAGGATTCAATAATGATGAACATCAATTGTACGAGTCTGATGGTCAACTTGGCATTCCTGGCCATTTTATATGGTTATGCCTCGCCGGAACATAAAACTTGCATTTGTCTAAAGTTGCTGTCGATCATCATATTCATTGTCATTTGCTTGTGTTATTCCATTATCGGAAATCCGGCGACTGTTCCATGTTTTTTGAGCATTGTGAGAACATTGACGACGTCTTCGCTAATTGTCATGGGTTTGCTGAAAGGAACTGACGGAGTTTTGGGCTGCTTTATGTCATTGCTATTGGCCACATCGAAGCTGCTCTATGCCCTGTCCATAATGAACACGTTTATGTTGTATCAGTGTTTCTTTGTGCTTTGCCTGAACATTTTGCGTATTTTGTCCATTTCCCTGCAAGATCCATGTCGTCGTGGCTTACATGCTTACGGAACTCTCTCTAAGCTTGTTCTAAAGCATTCATCGACAATTGGCCTAAGAGGTTTATCGACTATGCGACTAAGTAACTCATCGACCGTTGACCTAAAGGGTATATCTTCTATAAAACTGAGAAATCCATCAAGTATGGGTTTGAGGTATTGATCGAAACAACAAGCGATCCCAACAAGCGATCAAAGGATTTCATCAATTATGGACCTTAGGAATGAATTGGGAATTAATTGAATTAGTATAATGTTGATGTCCGACATTAAATCTGTTGTATCTGATCGTGATGATAGCCCTAATACTGACTATTTAGTGTAAAATTCATTGTTGACCATATTCAGTTAAAGCCATTTGATCACTTTTCGATTCATAATTGTGGCAAATGGTCTCGGTTTCGGTTTCAGTTGATCAAATTTGTGTTGGGCTGCTTAAAAATGGGACTACTTTCAATAGGTACGTGAATTCTAGACACGACTTGGTGATTAGATGGATTCGCAGAAGCTGTAATCGTACAAATTTAGGCACTATTAAGCGACAAACGTATGGCAAATGGCAGCCGGAAAGCAATTAAAAAATTACGTGTTTAATTGCCAGACAGAAAGTGTATTTAAATGCGGCTAACATACGCATACAGATACGCATACGTATTGCCAATATCAATCAATAAATCACATTTCAATATGAATCAAATAATCGACAACACTCTCGGACTCTCAGTTCTCGACTTTCGACGTCCAATTCAGTTGGGCAGCAAGCTTCAAACGCAACGGAACAGCGTACGCATTTGGCAATCGATAAACGTTCGATATTCGTTACGATTACGATTAATCTGAAAGCATGAGCAGCGATAGTGAAAGTGAAAATCAGCTGAGACGCGATCGTGATTTGGCCGAGCTATTCGAATGGTTTGCTCAAAATGAAAATCTGCCGCAGGAAATTGGTAAAAAACAAATAATTTGACCAATTATTCAAAGAATACAAGGGGCTACTAAGTTTATGACAATACGTGTGACAGACAATAGGAGTCATCTCCAACCGTACAAGCATATGTACATATCTCAGAGACTATAAGAGCTAGAGCTACCAAAAAATGCTTTTATTACTATTACTTCCAGACTTTGTTAATATTGTATGATTCGAATAATGCCTAAATTACCGCAAAAATATTCGTTTCTTCGGGATAAATAAACAATAAATAAGAACAGTCAATACAAACCAAAAATTAATTATTTTAATCTGCAAGATCTTTGAATTTATATTTTAAGATTCTACTTAGGTGTTCCACAAATTTTGTTCAGTTAAAATGAGTACCTTTTTTGGTTTTTCAAAATTTCATAACATATATACTTTATATATTAAAATAAAATCTTTGGAATTTGGCGTTAAACTTAATAATCTATCAGGAAAAAATAATTTGTTATTTCAAATCTTTAATAAAGGGTACAGATACAGTGGGAAATTAAAATCCGCAGGTTACGTAAATTTTTTTTTTAATTGAACGGCTGGATCTCTAACAGTCGAGCACACTCCACTAAAGTTATTATGCTTCAGCTGATGTAATAGGGGTGTTTGGAGGGTTGAAGAGGGAAGGCAACTTGTTGAAACGCTGCCAACAGAAAACACTTCTCTAACGAAAAAAAAAAATAATAAAAAACAAAGTATACGTCAATAATAATTTAATGAGGTCGTTTGTAGGCAGAGGAGCGTGTCGGATACATTTGATGGTCGAATGCTGAACGCCCGTTACGTCATTAAGACATCCCAACTAACGTTAACGTTATTGCCCATGCACTTACAGAGCCTTTGCTGCTGCGTCGCTTCTATCAGTGCATGTACGGAAATGTCGAGGATACCAAGAAACTCATCGAGGTGAATTACGCGCTGCGCAACAAGCATCCGCATCTGTTCATCAAAAGAGATCCCTTAGACGAGGACAGTCGTCGCACTTTTGATTATGCGTAAGATTTCTAGATTCGTACTCGTAGTAACAATTTGACTAAATTCAAAATTTACATATTAAGACTTGTTTAATAGAACATATTCTTTCATTTAAAATGATTTTTTTTTTAAATTTTTGAATTGAAAACATATATGAAAGTACCTTTTTTTGTATTAATATCACATACATAATTTTGCAAATTTTACAAAAAAAATACAAATTTAATTAATATATATGTACGATTTTATATCACTTCGTGAATCCTTTAGGTTATTAAAAACATACACAAAATATTCTTATTTATCGCTCGCTCCTTTTTTGAAAATTTTTTGAACTTAACTGAAAAATAAAATATTCTTTTGATGTCAGCTTTTTCTAATATTTGCGTTTCCAATTATGGATCCCTAATATTAATTTCCTTATTAGACTTTTCTCAATTACAATTAGGAATTTCGTACTGTTGTATTCCTAATTTAAAATAGAAAATGTCAAAATTCTTAAAGAGAATCGAGTATTAATCAATATTTATTTTATAGAGACATTCTACCACTACCCGGCCTTACGCCGGATAGATATAAGGTCTCACTTTATAGCTTCCGAGACTTTGAACCATCCAAAGTAAGTACAATCTTTGCTGCAGAGATTAAAGCTAACGTTGCTTTCTTAATTTAGATGCATCATACGGAAGATACACGTGCATTTTTCATGGTCACGGATTGTCGTTTCATTACGACCGATGATCTGGCACATCCCGAGGTTTTGTCGGAGGGTGAAGTGCAGATATTTGATATGAAGGGCACAACGATGCGTCATATCTCGCGTCTTACTATAAGCACACTGCGGGCTTATGTCAAGTTCCTGCAATTGGCGTTTCCAGTACGCCTCAAGGCCATTCACATGGTCAACTGTCCGACGTATCTGGATAGGATTGTTAGTGTTGTGAAGCCTTTCATAAGCGAAGAAGTCTTCAAATTGGTGCGTCTTCAATTGCCTATCCTGTTGTCCAACAAAAGTATTAAAAATAGTTTTTTAATTTTAGATACGCTTTCACACATCCAGCATCGACTCTCTGTACACTTTTGTGCCCCGTGAGATGTTGCCGGAGGAGTACGGCGGCTCTGCCGGATCACTGGCCACTCTACGTGCGCAGACCCAGAAGGTTTTGACCGAACACAGGTTGACAGCAACTTAACAATCACTGATAAATAGATTCATTTATTTATTTAATATTTTCCCAATTTCAGGGACTATTTGATGAATCCGAATCATTGGCACGTCGAGAAACCGGAGAAACGCAACGGCAAATCATGGAAACTATTTAATTAAAAGAGTTTCAAGGAGATCGACTGGCAATGTGTTTTTTTTTTCATCTAAATATTGTTACTTTGTGTATAATTGTTAGCTTTTTATTTGATATCTTCCAATATATGTATTATATTGTATAAGTAATGTAGAAAAATGTTTCTAAAAATTTTGTTCCAAAACAAAATACGGAGGATTAAAAAAATAAACCAAATTGCATTATATAAATATACAGTTTTTGTTTATATCTATTGTTTTTGTGATGTTCATTTAAAGTTTAAACAAAAAAAAAACGTGATGTACTCACCTCTTTTGCTTACATAGAAGCTTCCCTAGGCGCTATCGTGAAATCGGTTATCATTCTTTGAATTGATATGAGTAAAAACATACCGATTTTTGGTGACGCAGCGCAGAATTCTAGTATTTTTTGTTAGTATACAGATTTTTTTTACAGTTTTGTTTATAAGGATTTGTTTTAAATAAATTACTTTATTTTAAACGGTTTGACCGTTATGCTATCGATTACGTTGAATATTAAAAGACCAGGTCGGCACACTTATCGTTCGATAACACGTGACGGCGTCGCAGTGTGAATGGCAAATGATTAAGATGCGCGAATACTAAATTGTAATCACATCTCAATCAGTGTTGCTTTAGTTAATGCAAATCTCATAATGGTATTGCATTGCAATAAATTAATAATTTGTTGAAAATTTAAAAATCGAAACGTGCAATTTTGAAATTTGATTAAAATGGTACTTGTTGCCAGATCGGAAAATTTTGCAGGGTGGCAGCCTTTGTACCGGCTATCGGCCTACCACACCAGTGCTGCCAAGTTTTTAGGGGGAACAATAGCTGTTTCTGGCTAAAAAGCATCTACATTTGTTTTTGTGGATACTTTTGCACAGTCTTACTAAAAATAATAATAATAGCAAAACTTAGCTGAACATGTAATTAAATAAGCAAGATTTACAGCTAATAACAGTTTTGAAAATTTTCTAGAAAACGAACTCTGAAATGTGCCAGAACTAGCTATAAAATCGCTAAGTTGGCAACAGTATCTCTAATGCCGTGTTTATTTTGATAAAAAAAAAACACGCATTGCATATTATTCGCCTGATTAAAGGACGCTGATTGAGAGACGCCGTATTAAACCACGCACAGATTATGGATCGGCCACAGAAAATGCCCAAAGTGGCAAAGGTGAGTAGAAACAGCAGTAAATGCAGCTTAAGGACAAGTTGATGGCAAACGTTTTCCATATTTGCGTTTTAGGTCAAGAATAAAGCGCCGGCAGAGGTGCAAATTACGGCAGAGCAGCTGCTCCGCGAGGCAAAGGAGCGTGACTTGGAAATACTGCCACCGCCGCCGAAACAAAAGATTTCCGATCCCGCCGAATTGGCCGATTACCAGCAGAGGAAGCGTAAGACATTCGAAGATGATTTGAGGAAGAATCGCATGGTGGTCAGCAATTGGATCAAGTATGCACAGTGGGAGGAGCAGCAGCAGGAGATACAGCGTGCACGTTCCATATGGGAGCGTGCATTGGATAATGATCATCGCAATGTGACGCTTTGGCTGAAATATGCCGAAATGGAGATGAAGAACAAGCAGGTGAATCATGCCCGTAATCTGTGGGATCGGGCGGTCACCATAATGCCACGAGTGAATCAGTTCTGGTATAAGTACACCTATATGGAGGAGATGCTGGAGAATGTGGCCGGAGCACGACAAGTCTTTGAGCGTTGGATGGAATGGCAGCCGGAGGAGCAAGCCTGGCAGACGTATGTGAACTTCGAGCTGCGCTACAAGGAGACGGATCGAGCACGCGAGATTTACGAGAGATTCGTGTACGTACATCCCGATGTAAAGAATTGGATTAAGTTTGCACGGTTCGAGGAGACGCACGGCTTTATACATGGCTCACGGCGTGTGTTTGAGCGTGCCGTAGAGTTCTTTGGCGATGATTACATTGAGGAGCGTCTGTTCATTGCGTTTGCCCGCTTCGAGGAGGGTCAGAAGGAGCATGATCGTGCCCGTATCATTTACAAATATGCACTGGATCATCTGCCAAAGGATCGCACACCAGATCTGTTCAAGGCGTATACAATCCACGAAAAGAAGTACGGCGATCGAGCTGGCATCGAGGATGTCATTGTATCGAAGCGAAAGCATCAGTACGAACAGGAAGTGGCTGCCAATCCGACCAACTATGATGCCTGGTTCGATTACCTACGTCTCATCGAGGCCGAGGGCGACAAGGAGCTGATCCGGGAGACCTACGAACGTGCCATTGCAAATGTGCCGCCAGCGAACGAGAAGAACTATTGGCGTCGCTACATTTACATGTGGATCAATTATGCGCTCTACGAGGAACTTGAGGCCGAGGATCTCGAGCGCACGCGACAGATCTACAAGACCTGCCTGGAGTTGATTCCCCACAAGCAGTTCACCTTCAGCAAATTGTGGCTGCTCTACGCTCAATTCGAGTTGCGTTGCAAGCAACTTCAAGTGGCACGCAAAACTCTTGGTATGGCCATTGGCATGTGTCCGCGGGACAAACTCTTTCGGGGCTACATCGATCTGGAGATTCAGCTGCGTGAGTTTGAACGCTGCCGTCTGCTCTACGAGAAGTTTCTCGAATTTGGACCGGAGAATTGTGTGACATGGATGAAGTTTGCCGAACTGGAGAATCTGCTGGGAGACACGGAGCGTGCCAGGGCAATCTTTGAGCTGGCCGTGCAGCAGCCACGTCTCGACATGCCCGAGTTGTTGTGGAAGGCGTACATTGACTTTGAGGTGGCACTTGGCGAAACGGAGCTGGCTCGTCAACTCTACGAGCGTTTGCTGGAACGCACTCAGCATGTCAAGGTCTGGATGTCGTTTGCCAAGTTCGAGATGAGCATCAGTCATGGCCAAGGACAAGGCCAAGATGATGTCCAGGGAGATGACGATCTGAATGCACGCCTTGCACGGCGCATCTATGAGCGTGCCAATGAGATGATGCGTCAACTGAATGACAAGGAGTCACGTGTCCTGCTCCTCGAGGCGTGGCGTGACTTTGAGCGCGATGTCAACGATGCGACATCATTGCAAAAGGTGCTGGACAAGATGCCACGTCGCATTAAGCGCCGACAGAAGATTGTCTCCGAGGATGGCGTCGAGGAGGGTTGGGAGGAGATCTTCGATTATATCTTCCCCGAGGATGAAATGGCCAGACCCAATCTCAAGCTTCTCGCTGCCGCCAAAATGTGGAAGAAGCAAAAGGACACGGAGGTGGACAACACAGCAGAACCACAAATTGAGGAAACATCAACTCCACCTGCTGCTCTCGAGACAGACGATAATTAGGCAATCATCCAGGTCCATCAATCTTTTGTGTTCCCAACTCCCTTTTTATCCCACAATAGAATAAATAATTCAAAAATGTTTCTTAATTGGCTGTGCTTTTTATTTATTTTTCTACATTAGCAAGTTTTTCTATAAGGGAACCTTAAACAATCCGATAAGCTGTACCATATACATAAATTATACATTAGATCAGAGCTCCAAAGCACTTTCGCGATTTGGATTTTACAGTTTAAAAAAGTTAATATCGAGATAATTAATAGAACTAAATATAACTTCAATTAATTATAAAATAGAATAAATACGTACATGTATATGAGCTTTATATGCTCATTTACTGCAAGACTGACAACTTAAAAATTGCCACAAGTTTTCAATTCAGTAAAATCTTACAGTAAAATGATGAAGAAATCTTTTGAAGAGTAAACAAGTTATAAGTATACACACCAAATTTAACACACAGATTTCAATGAACTTCACGAAAATTCCGTTAACTACAATTTTTGCCAAACCGCCCAGAAAATCAATAAAAAAAAAAAACACGAAATGAGTCTTATATATATTAATACTATTAACCCTCTACTGCATGCTCATAGAATCATTAAAGAAAAACATTTTTATCATGCATATAAAAGTGTACTTGGTATAAATTAAGAAATATTTGAGCAAACTTTTTTTTTTGGGTAAATAGTTTAGGAGAAAATAGGATATTGGCTTTTTCAGTTTTTGCTTAAAATAATAAATATAAGGCTTAATTACAGTCAAATTATAAGTTTTTATAAAAAATTACTCTATGTTCTTTGAGACAAAAATTACTCTTCAACATAAAAAATTGTTTTTTGTTGTGAAAACTTCATACGAAAATTCATTGTTCATCAAATTCATCAAAATTCATTTTCGTTCACGAAAGACGTCTTAATAAAATACATAAAAACACGAAATAAAGCCAAATTATAATTATTTTTAAATTTGTTTCCAATAGAAAATAGTGCAAATATATTTGCCAATAATAATCCACTTCGCTGAGATATCATTTAAACTAAAATAAATTTCGTTAAAAATGAAAAGCCATATATGGCACTATATGCGGTAGAGGGTTTAAGATATAAAATCAAACATTTTTGAATATATCCAACTCAAAATAGAAAAAAAAAAACAATTCTTCAAGTCTAATTTAAATTTGTGATGATATTTTGGTACTTCAATCTCTCTAAGATATTAAAGGTGTTGTTTCAAGCGAGGTTTTACTCTACTAACTATGTCTTTGTCCAATTTTTTGAATAAAGCAAAAAGTTAGATTTGCGGGATTTACTTGGCTCGCAGCAACAACGTGAAGACGGAATAGGTGAGCCTGTTAACCTGGGGAATAGATAATAGATCTAACTATAGAATATGTACATATACAGTAAGTCAATTGAAATCTTTGATAAAATTAGAAGCTTGTTTAAGTTAGAAAGCTTAAGTGGAGAGTGCACGACTACGAAATACTCTAGTTCGCGTACACAAAAGACTTTCTTTTATATTTCTTTGGCTTGCTGCTGAGTAACGAAGTTTCTTGACTTACTTTCGTTTTCATAATTCGACCGTCGTGAAATTTATAGATCCCATGGACCTTAAGATACTTAGTATGAGTGCCAAAACTTAAGTCTCTAGCTTTAAAAGTGCTCTTTAATTCAAGCAAGGTATAAAAATATATATAAAATACAGTCGAACTTCCCTAACTCGAATTTTCTCTAACTCGAACAAAATTGAGTGGCAATATCGTTTACTGAGCAAATTACAAACAATTCTGCTTCCGTAACTCAAACTTCCATAAGTCGAGTTTCTCCATAACTTGAACAAAAATAATGGCACGTGTTTCTGCAAGTCGAATTTTTCGAAGAAATCACCAATAAATTGACCATTTTTGTAGAAAATAACATAAAAAAAATAATTATCAGACCCAAATTTCCGATTTTTTAAGTTTTGTTTAGCTTGAGAAAATTAAAAAGTTTGAGTATAGTATAGTTAGAGTAAAATCAATTTGAAGATTATAAATTTTAGTAACTAATTTCCGATTATTTAAGTTTTGTTTAACTTTAACGATTAAAAAACTTGACAAATCGCAATTTGAATGGATGAGTTTGTAGTCGCTAGTTTCTGATTTTTAATTTTTTAAAAACATCACAATTTAACATGAATAAATTTGTAGTTACTTTTAATAAACCTATAAAAATTTCAATTACCCAAAATCTCCATAAGTCGAACTTTTTCGTTGGATAATGGTGATTCGAGTTAGGGAAGTTCGACTGTATATAGGTTTATAAATTAAGTCATAGTATCTCATAGTTGGGAACAGAGTTCATACTTGTTTTAACTTATTCTAAGAAACACAAGCAATACATAAGAGAATAATGTATAAAATGAAATATATTATTATGTTATGTGAAAAGATGGCTTTAGGAACCGTTTAAAGATTTATAGCTATACCTGAACAAAGGTCTCCAGGGTGACGGATATGTAGCCTCCAGCACAAATAAGGGAGGGTCTCTGGGTACGCATCAGGGTGATGATGAGATTGCGCTTGAACTGTGGCATCTGATCCATCCAGTTACAGGCATAGAAGGCATCGAGGAGAGCCTCGCTCTGTGTGCGCATGCGATCTCCAAAGTAGCAAATGATAAAGACCTCCAACGTGACCGCGATGAAGAAGACCAGGGAGAGAATCATGGTCGAGAGATCATTGGAATCGACGACATAGAGGATGTGCATTGCAACCGTGCATTGAACGGCGGCGGAGCAGACAAATTGTGCCATGCAGGCAACCGATAGAATCTTCTGAATGATCACATGTAATCGGAGTATATTAATATAATCCTCGATACATTCACTGAGCTGCAAGTAGACACTTTGCTGATACTTTGTCCGGTTGAAAAGGATATGCGACATGGGATCCGGTTCCGGGTAACCAATGCGTCGGACGCGCAACTCCAACGCTCTCATGTGTGCGGTGAGGATTGAAAGATATGCCGGCGGATAGGAATCATTGGCACAGTCCTGCATGGCCTGAACAATCAATCCAAACAATTGATAGACATTGATGAGCCAATAGGCCACATCGGAGCATTGCCAATCGACGCCAAACCACGCCGGATACAGCAACTGTCGATTCCGGGCAATAGCCACCCGGATGCAGCTCAACGATGTGCCAAACAGAAAGATTCCAGCGAAGGTGCGAAAACTGTTTTGGCCCGTCTTCACTGACTGATGAAGCACCTGCAACTCCTGCTCGTTGTGCACGGTCATGGCGCGTTTGTCGAGCACCCAAAGAATGTCTTGAATCTCCCGCAACTGTCGACGCACCAAGAAAACATTGATGAACTTCAAATTGGCCACAAAGTCCGTTATTGTGATGGTCAGATTCTCGAAGAGCTCTTTCAAACTATTCGTAAAGAAGAGGTTGGCGAGCAGCGTCAATGGGAACAGAAAGGTGACCAGCACATTGATAAAAATGGAGCGAATGAGGAACTGCTGACGTGAAATGTCCGGTGGTTGTATTAATCCCATCAGTTCCCAGACTTTCCAGTGATAGCTAACGGCACTATGCGTATTCAAGTCCTCCAGTTTCTTCTCCACTTCAACTCCCAGTTCAGGTTCCATCTCCAGCTTCATTTTCTGCTCTAATCTCACTTGTATTCCCAAGTTGAGCTCCTTCTCTCCCGAACTCATTATTACATCCATCTTGTGTTTCCACTGCATATTCCGTGGTTACTTTCTAATGTTCCGTGCGTTTCTCCGTCTTTTATAGCAGACACCGACACCGTGTGATTTTTAAGTGTCCAAGTGTCCGAATTCTCATTGGGAATGCATTGGCTATTATACAATTAGATGACATTATTTTGACCAAAACAAATCCCAATAGTTTTGCAATACCGCCAAACCCCTATTCCTTCCCTCCCCCTTCCACCGATCCAATTAAATTTTCATATTGTATTTTCTGTTTTATATAAATTTTGTTTTTATTTCTTTGAATTGATCAAGTTTTTTTCATTGGGTGTGGGTGTGTGTCGAGAGTGTGTGTGTGTGTGTGTGTATGTGTGTGTGTGTGTGTGTGTGTGTATGTGTGTATGTGTGTGTGTGTGTGTGTGTGTGTGTGTGTGTGTGTGGGGTGTAGGAATGGTGTTGCATTTTCAAACCGATCTAATCGTAGGACTATTTGCATTATCGATGCAGCTGGCGGGAATCAAAATGACCAACTTTATCAATCGGTGTCCAATTGTTTTTAAGAGTCGTTTACCTTTAATGACACTAAGCAACAGAACTTTACTTTTCTTTTTTAACATGTGTATCCTACGAAAATAACTTTTTCTCTTTAACCCATTTATCCAATCGAAACAAAATAGGCACAAATCATTTACGATCGATTATATTTACCATATGAAACATTTTATTTTGTGGCCATTTCGTATCGGAGGTCTTAGCGAAAAAACAATTTTTGAAATTTCATTAATGAAGCCTTTTTTAAATAAATTTTAAAATCTGGTATTTTTTGTCTGCTTTTCAAAGTGCAGTTTTAATTTTGATTAAAAATCAAGCATGACAACTATAGAAGCATTACGTTTCCGAATTATCTGTACCCTATTTTACATGTTAACCGTTATTCTTGCAACTATAAATTTAGCTTTGGGTTGACAAATTGTTGATTTTTTTCAGGGACCGTAACTGTTATAAGTTTTAAAATTGCAACTTAACAATTTTTTCCAATCTTTTATTTAAAAGTTACGACATAACACCTATTTTTGATTTTAATTAAGAAATTAAAAAATAATTTAAAAACAAATTTTATTTAAAAGTTGAAAAATAACATTTTGATTTTTTTGAATAAAAATTTATAATAAGTGTTATTTTTGAGTTTTATTTTAAATGTCACAAATAAGAGTTATTCAATAACTTAAACATATAAAAGTTAAGTTGAATATCGTTTGAACCAATTGGTGTAATAAAACATATTTTAAAATGCTATTTTTCTTGTCTTCAGCAAAAGGCATTAAATCATAGAATAAGATTATTTTTAAATTTTTTTAATACACCAATTGGTTCAACTTAACTATTATTTGTTTGGTTTTTTTTTAAATTTATTGAATAACTTATTTGTGACATTCAAAATAAAAATCAAAAATGACACTTATTTTTAATTTTTATTGAAAAAATCAAGAATAAGTGTTATTTTTTCCACTTTTAAATAAAAATTGTTATTTAATTATTATTTCTTACATTTTTAATAAAAGCAAAAATAAGAATTAAAAATGATTTTAATCATTTTTTTATCGGAAATAAAAGTTTTTAGCTTAAATCGCTAATTACGACAAAAATAAAATAATTTTGGTGTTTTGCATGTTATCCAAACATAGTTCTATCCTATTGATTTATTTAGTTAAAATTTGCTAATATAACACTTATTTACGGTCCCTGATTTTTTCTGCAGTTATTTTTTTTCCAATTTTATTTTGATTCGAAAAAATGGACAAGTATCGGTAATTCAGAGACGCAAAGCTTTATAATACGGCGATATTCTTGAGCTACTATTAAAATTGGCATTACAAATATATGTTAGTAGAAAATCCAAAACAAAATACCAGATTTAAATTTTTTTGTATTTTTTAATGGGGCGTTCTTCTTTTGGAGCTTCAGATATAACATATATCTTTTAAGAATACGTTTGAAATGTTACCAAGTGTAATAGATAACTGATGATATGATATGATAGAATTGTATATATGTATATAGGTTTGTGAGTGGGTATGTGTGTGAACAAAAATGTGCAGAAAGTTTTATAATAGCTAGAAATGGGCGCGTCTTGAGAGGGCGGGTAAATACTATAAAATAATGCAACAAATTATAGTAAATAGTATAGCAATTCATGGCTTAACAACTCGTAATCTTCATTTTGTATGAATATGCTATCCGTAATTTGTATTATCTAAATACCTAAAGAGAACTCAACGAATCGCACCAAATTATTGTAATAAGAAAATGAAAAATAATTTCTTGAATTTGCAAAATGATTATTATTAAACTATTATGCGCCCATCATAATAATATAAACATAAAAACTAAAAAAAATAAATGAAATAAGTATAATTATTATTTAATGTATGTTTATGTTTCATAATGGTTTATGTATTTGTTGTATAATATTATATTTCAATACATATGTAGTGTTAATGTGTATATTTGTATATGTGTGTGTTTGGTTTGTTTTGTTGTTTTTTTTTGTTTGTTTAATAGAATTTACAATAATCTCAAGATGCCTTTGACGAGTAAATATATATTTATGTACATAAGAATTGCAAAAATGATTTAATCTAATAAGCAATTAATGAATCTTTCGAAAATATTGTGTGAATCTTATGCTATTGTTAATGCGGGATTCGATTAGATGGAAGGGGGAGAGGGGTATACGATTCTATAAATAAACAAAAAAAAAATAATAATAGCGAAGTAGAGTCAGGAGCAAGAACAAAAAAAGTAGGAAAAGGAGAAGAGAAAAAAAACAAAAACAATGAGTCGATGCACACAATAAACAATATTATGTTAACTCAAATCTTAATTCGTAATTTTTAAGAATTAATTTAAAAATACAATTAAACAAAAATTAATTATTTGTTGTTGTTTCGTAATGAATATAACAAGACTTGAACAATTGCAATCTGTAGTAAATTTCCTTTGCACCAATACACATACATTTAAATGAATATATATATATATATATCTGTATATATGCAATTATAAATAAAAGGAAATGTACTTCAGTGTTATTATGTGAAATATTAACTAGGATACAAACTGGCATTGTTTAGACTTTTTTGTTTTTGTTGTTTTTTTTTTCATTTTCATTTTCATTAGTTTCTTAACATGTAACAGACAATTACAATGCGTGACGTTACGTTACTTTACGTTACGTGATGCTAACTCTAACGTTAAAGTTCTATAACGAATCGTTAGAGTTGCGATCAACAATTATTTGAATTGAATAGAAGCATATACTTTAAAATAAATAATGATGTAATTAATAATATTATTATATTTAATGGAGGCATTGTTACTTAGTTTGCTTTTTTTTTTGTTGCAATTTACAGCTATTTCTTTTATTACATCTTTATTATGATTTTAATAATTTTTTGTTTTGTAATTTGTAATTAAGCTCAGTTCTCAGTCGCTTAAGAAAGAATACGACTCAAATGTTGGTTTGGCTGACTTTCTTATGATTATTGTTGCTTGTTACATTAATTCAACTTCTTGTTTGCATTTTTTATTTTTAAATTTGTTAAATTAGTTTGTTGGTTTGCTTGCCATTTGCAGTTAATAAATTTTATATTATAAAATTATTATTTTCACATTTTGTTTGCTTCTTTAGTTTCTCTTGCTGTTTTGCGATTTCGCATTTGTTGAATTAGCTGAATTTAATTATTTAACTTTTTTTAAAGCCAGTTGCGGTTGTGTCTTTTGTTGTTGTTGCTGCTGCATATTTTCATTTAATTCGGTTTGATTTTGGTCTTTTATTGGACTTGTTTCAGTTTTTGCATTTCCGACCTTAGCGACAGCGTTCTGATTTGAATTTGCAATTTTGTCATTGTCTTTGTCTTTGGCATCCTGCAAGAGAATAATGTATGTTGTATGTATGCCAACGGTATAAAACAAAACAATCATTCATTTAATTAATTTTCATCTAATGCAATTACAATTATCGATTAGCTTGTAATCGCTTAGCGATTCTGACCTGAGCTGATCCTCAACAATTTGAAATAATTAGTTCAAAATTTATTGATTCTAATCAATTAAAAGCTGTCGGTCATTTATGACTAGTGATGTAGGACAACTCGAAACATCGATATATCGTTTTTTGTAGAATCCATATATACACGTAGATATATATGCATATTTATTGTGCAAAAACTGCTTTATTGATGTCTTAACATCACTAAGTCAAAAAATTTGCATATATATTCATATATATGAAGATATTACATTTAAAAAAAATCAAAATCGATTCTTTTACATTACTATTTATAACTAATAATAATTTATTAACCCATAAAAATAATAGTAGAAAAATGAAAGATCTCTATTAATAATCATCTTTAAATATTCCTCAAAAATAAAAAAGTATAATTATTTAACAATCAATGATTCAGGTTCATCGATATTGGAATGGCAAAAAAATAATAAAGATCAACGTTCAAAAATTATTGTATTCAGAATTTATAGATTGCCGATCAAAAACAATTAAGGACATTGATTAACAATCAACGATTCAGAATTATTAATAAATAATCGACAAAAACATAAAAGATTAAGAATAATTAATAAGTATTCACAAATTACCAACAAAAATAAGAAAACTTTGATATACTATGACTAACAAGTGTTGATTAACCCTCAGAAATAAATTAAATTTAAGGGCTATGGAATGACATTAAGCTTTCAACGATTAAAATTTAGTTATCAACGCTTAAGAAAAGTTAAATAAAGTTTGACAACATCGAGGTAAATTACATTGATCAATGACTAACAATAATCGATGTAACTTACAAATGTTAATTCATTTAAGGTCATCGATTAACAAACTACACGGCAGTTATCGGCAAATGAATGACGCAAAGCGGTCAACGAACAACAATCAACTGAGTTTTAAGCATTGTTGAATAACGGTCAACAGTTCAGATTGCCGATCATTTAAGTTCGATCTAGATCTTTGAAAATTCAAATTCAAAACCTATGTAGCTTAAAGAGAGACAAAAATGTCGCCCGATTCTCAGATGAATCAAAAAAGAATTTGACGAAACGAAAGCGCAAAAGGAACTTGAATATAAGATGAAAGCTACATACATACATATGTAAGCCATTGTTCTGTGTGCGTTATCGATAAATGTATGTGTGTTGTGTGTTATCGATATATGTGTTTGTCCTTGACAGAGTCACAGAATGAGAGAAAAACTTATAATTAGGTGAAACTGAATCTGAGATGAAAATAAAATTGTTGATGAAATGATGATGATGACACAAATGAATAGAATAAAGGATTATGGAATTGGCAAGGAAAGAATAAATAAAAGAGAAGAGATATTTAAAGAATTTCAACGTTACCTTGGCCATAACCGAAGCGGCCTCCTGTTTTAGATAATCCTCCCGAGCCGTTTCATACATCGATACAAATTTATCGCGCTGCACTTTGAACTGAGCAAAGAGTTGATCGTCTTTGTTGCCCTTCAAACGATTCTCAATGTCCAGCTTCTCGACATGGACGGCACGGATCTCATCGTTCACCCACGGCTTATCAATGGGATATTGATTCACCAGATTCTTAAGCGTTTTGATGGTGCTCTTCCCCTTGACCGCCTGCTTGATCAATTTCGCGTTGGGTTTCTTGATCTTGCGACCGTTGAGATTGCCATTCATGTGGGCCATATTGAAGGGTACGGGTCCGGGGCCAGGTGGCATGCCACGTGGACGCATACGGGGTCCCAGCATGTGCGGTCCCATCAGCGGCGGCGGCAATGGCGGAACTCCGCGTCCATTGCGACGCATGAAGGGTGGTGGAGGCAGTGGTCCGCCCATTGGTGGCATTGGGCAGCGCATGGGCGGTATGGGTGCTTGAAATGGCATCGGTGGAAATGGCGGTCCAATGGGGCCACCGCCAGCTGGTCCCGGCCCAGGACCCGGACAACGGCGTGGACCCATTGGACCTGGTCCTGGACCCATGGGACCCATCATATGACGTCCGCCGCTGCCTCGATTCGCGGGTCCCCCGCGATTAAAGCCATTGCGTTGCGGTCCATTGAAGCGATTGGCATTCGGCGAATGGAAACGCTGCTGAGGATGCGGCTGCCAACCATTATCGCCTCCAGCGCCATGCATTGGCATCGCCATCTGCATCTGCATCTGTGGAACATATTGGGAATTGTGTCCCTGCTGCTGCTGCTGTTGTTGCTGCTGCTTGTTGCCTTTCAGTTGTTTACCTTTCGGCGACTTCTTTTTACCGCCACCATCTGATCCAGTTGAGCAGTTGGCGTTGGAGTTAGTTGTGGATTTTGTTGATGGTGCTGGCGGCGCTGGCGCTGGTCTATTAAAGTCCACATAGAGCGGATCACTGGGCATCTGGCAGGATGTGTACATCAATTGGTTTTGCGACTGCACCTGAGGCCGGAACGGTTTGCGATACGGTGCAATTGTCGCACGTACATTCTGGCGCTGTTGTTGTTGCTGCTGCTGCTGCATGGTCCGGTTCGATTGGAAATTATTGTTCTTCGATACCATTTAAGAAGCAATAATTGCGACAATTTTAATTTTAAACACTTCGCTCTGACGGACAGCCAGATGTGAAAAAAAAACACACACAATTCAATCACACGCTTAAATTGTGTTGCTAGCTAGCTATAGAGTTGTATCGAATCGTTCGGACTAAGACCCACTGTTGCCAACTTAGCTATTTTATAGCTGGATCTGGACATTTTCAGAGTTCATTTGGTAGAAAAATTTTTAAATTGCTTTTAACTGCAATTCTGGCTATTTTAAATATATATTTAGCTAAGTTTCGCTATTCATATTTTTGGTAAAGCTGTGCATAGGTGCCCATAATAACATTATTAGATGTTTTCCAGACAGAAACAGCTATTGTTCCTGCTTTAAACTTGACAGCACTGATGTGCAAAGCTGCCATCCGGTCCAAAGGTTGCCACCCTGCAAAAATTTCCCAACCTGGCGCTTGTACCACTTTAATCGTATTGCAAATTTAGTTGCCCCCCAAAAAAATGACATATTTTAAAATTTTTCTTAACATTGAAGATACAATTTTATTTTATTTTGAAAAAATTTTTGTCTTAATTTTGGCGACTTTTTAAATACAGTGCTTACATTGTGAACAGTGTGTACAACGTACTAGAAAAAAATATTGGACTCCCTAGTGCTGCAGATTAGTTTGGAAAAAATAGCTGTTTTTGGCTGATGGGCATTTTTTCGTGCACTTTGCATCGTTTTAAATAAAATACTAATAGCAAAACATAGTTTCATCATGGTTGAACATATATATGTAAGCTAGCCAGACATCCAACTAATAGCAGTTTTCAAATTATTCCAGCAATCGGGCTCTGAAAATAGCCAGAACTAGCTATGAAACAGCTAAGTGGTCAACAGTGGTTAGTAATTGTGCGTAATTTGTTTTATAGGTGTGCACACATTGTTTTGTGCGCAGGCTCAAAACAGCTGTTTTGTTGTCGCTGCGGAGCGAGCAAGCGGTCGGTAGGTCGGTTAGTGGGCGTTGCAGCTACAGCAATAGCTACAACTACAACTACAACTAAAACTTCAGTTACACCTACACCTGCAGCTATTTAAAATACCAAAGAAATTGCTCGCATCGCAAACTTAAAAACGACGACTGCAAAGTCGCTCGTTAATTTGTGAAAATCAGATTGGGAACAAAGAACAAAACAAGTAATTGTGAATCAACAGGAACGGGAACAAGAAGAAGATCAAACCATGTTTCCCCACCTGAAAAGTCAACGCGTCAATGTGGAATTGTTGCAGGAGGCGGCAAACCGCGAATTGTTGCAACAACTGGAATGCATTGAGGGCTCCAAGGTCATTGTGCTGGACGAGGCAATGATCAGACCGTTGGGACTGATTGCCAAACCGAACCTATTCACAGATCGTGGCATCAAGCTGTTGCCTCTGAAGCCGGAAATGCGATTCCCCAAGGAGCCGAACAACATTATTTACATAGTGCGGCCACAGGTGTCACTGATGGATCAACTGGTGACGCACGTGAAATCGAATAGTCAGCATGGTCGTCAGTTTCACATCCTGTTTGTGCCCCGTCGCTCCTGTCGGTGCATTAAGCAGTTGGAGACTAAGGATGTCATCGGTGCATTTGGACGCTTGGAGGAATTGGCCTGGAACTTTTTCCCCTTGGACTCGGATGTGGTTAGCATGGAAATGCCGAATGCGTATCGCGATGTTGCCATCGATGGCGACACAACTTCGCTATATCAGGCTGCCATTGGATTGGTGCAACTGCAGCGTCTCTATGGACGCATACCCAAGATCTATGGCAAGGGGGTGCAGGCACAGTTGGTCTGGGATCATGCCAAGCAGTTGGCCATTGACGAGAAGTCGCTCTACAATGGCGACAAGGGCTCCATTGATCAGCTCATATTATTGGATCGGGGCATTGATCTGCTCACACCGTTGGCCACCCAGCTCACCTACGAGGGTCTCATCGATGAGTTGTATGGCATCCGTCAGAATCAATTGACGTTGCCAGCCGAGCTTTTTGCGGGTGCCACTGGCGGTGCCTCGACGACTGGGCCAACCGGTGGGGATCCGGAACGTTTGCTGGGCGACACCGCACGAAAGACCATCATGCTCCATTCCGGTGAGGAGCTGTATGCCGAGTTGCGCAACAAGAACTTTAACGAGGTGCGCATGCTCTTGACCCGTAAGGTGAAGGAGATTCAGGTGCAGGTGAGTGTCGATCATCAGCAACTCTCCATGCCGGATCTGAAGAGCTATGTCGAAGTGCTGCCACAGCTGATGAGCAAGAAGAAGGCGACATCGGAGCACACGGCCATCTCTGAGCTGATCGCTGAAAAGGTCGACATGTATTCGTTCCGCGATGATCTCGCCGCCGAACAGGAGTTCATGATCTGTTCGGACATTGACAGACCCAGCGCCTACATTGAGGATCTGATTGCACGGCGCACTGAGCTCCGGAGTGTGCTGCGTCTCATCTGTTTGCAGTGTGCCGCCGCCTCGGGATTCAAGGAGCGTGTGCTCAACTATTACAAGCGCGAGCTGGCTCAAGTCTATGGCCTCGAGGTGCTGCTCAGGGTCAGTAATCTGGAAAAGGCTGGCCTGCTCCACACGCAGACGGAATCCCGTGCTTATGCCGTGTTGCGCAAGGTAATAAAGGATTATCATATGTTTCATTCATATTTATATTGATATCCCTATTGCCTATTGCATTCTTACAGACCCTTCATCTGACCGTCGATGACAGCATTGAGGTGGAACCGAGGGACATTAGCTATGTGCATAGCTTCTATGCACCGTTGACCGCCCGCCTCGTCGAGCACTCGTTGAAGCCATTGGGTTGGCAGACGCTCAAGAGTCAGATTAACAATTTGCCCGGACCGACGTTTGAGGATTTTCAGGTGCAATTGATTGGCATCGGTGGACGGCATGGCGGTGGTGCGACACCAAGCGAGGCATCCTTGTTGCATGCCCGGCGTGTTGTCCTTGTTCTGTTTGTTGGCGGCTGCACATTTGCGGAAATTGCCGCGTTGCGTTTCCTTGCCGCCCAGGAGGATAACAATGTACAGTTTCTGATTGCCACCACGAAGATCATCAATAAGCACACATTCCTCGAGAGTGTGATGGGCTCGTGAAGGCATCACTTGAGCCGCTTGGAGGCACATCGCCTATCCATCAGCTGCGGCCTGTCGCGTGGACGCAATGCCTCGATTCCATTGAAGCCATGACCAAAAATGTGCCAGCCAAAGAAGCAGCAGCGCAGCGTAGGATACAAACCGGACACGGAAACGACAACGACAACGGAAAAGAAAATGGCACAGAAATCGGATGCAAATTTGAAGAAGCCGCTACCGAAACCAGTTTAGATACAATTGATAATGATTATGAACATACATACATACAGACATATATCTATATTCATATATTCAGAGTGTATAAATGTTATTTTTCTACACACACACACAGGCACACAAAAACACTTAACACAATGATAATGCGAAACATTATTAAGTAAATTATTGTATTATGCCGGCATAAAATAATCAACTAACTATTTATATATACCCATATTTACATATATGTGTACAGTTTCTAAATGCAAAGGCTTTTGGAATTCTTAATATGTATGCATGACGAACATATAATACGTATACTCATCATGTATGTTCATGGAAAACGATGTATGCATATGTAGATAAAACACACTCACACATTAAAACCCATAACCTTTATTGATGTTATCAAAAATGAAATATCCATTTAAATATATATCCAACTACATATATCTATATTTATATAGTCTTTATACATATATAGTAAATGTATGCATACATTGTTAAGTTTATAATAATCCCCAGTAAATACCCAAATTATTGCTGGGGTCGAGAGAGAGAATATTCCTTTGGGATTTGCTCCGAATACATTCCGCGGTCAGCCTATCGCATATAACAACAAATCAAATAAATGATCAATCATATATTTATTGCATATAATAAAAATAGGTGTCTATAATTTTCGAAGAATTATATTGTTAAATCCGCGTACATACGTATATGTATGCATAACTTTATTGAGTTCAATAAAATGAAAATATCAAAATCAAATTCACATCTCAAATTAACCATTTATTCAGATCTGTGAATGTATTAAACTTTTTCCTTGGTTTGTTTTTTTCAAAAAAAAAAAAAAAAGGAGTTAACTTACCTGGTACTCCAGTAATACCACATTATTTCTATTTCCAGTCTAGACACTAAATGGATTTTATCGGTTCCTATTGGGAAATAACCCTGAAACTAATTTACATAAGAATCTAGATATTCTATACATTCCTTAAAGTATACCCCAATAAAAAAGCTTTTTTTGTCTTGAAATGAAAAACTCTGTAGTTTCCATACATTCCTTTTCTGAGTTCCCCGTATATAACTTTTAAGATGTATTTTTAGCCTAGAGCCCCTTTTGGCCATAAGATTACTATAGAGTCTATAGTATAGAGGAAGGTACTGCCTCAATGTAGAAGTTTACTTACCAGGAGACAAGTCTGACTTGATTTAGGTCTGATTTAGGTATTTCCTTTATGTCACTTAATATAAAACAATTTTTCATCCTTTATGAATTGGTATTGCATATACTAGTTTGTAGATAATTTGTCTTAAGGGATCCTATAAGATACTCTATACTCTCAACAAAATATCAAAGAGTAGTTCATATTGTGTATAGTACATATTGCTTATTAAATTGAAGAGTGACATAAGTAAAAAAAAAAAAACACGAAGTTGGCGTAAGTGATGTTCGTTATGTAATAATCTGTAATGTGTCAAAATTTCATTATCCTACCTTGAATACACACAGCGTGAGAAGAGTTAATGTATGAGCGCTTTGCAGGCAGAAATACGGCAAGTCAAAACTTTAAACGCGTTTATCTCGAAATGCCACTTTTCTAGTAAATGAGCGATATGTATATTAAAAATGCATATATATGTAGATATTGTTGTTGTTTTTTTGTTTGTTTTATTTTTATTTTATGTTTTATTTTATTGACGTGTATCAATTAAATTGTTATTTGTTTTTCCACTTCAAAAATACAATTTATTAATAATAATAATAATTATATAAAAAAAAAACAATTTTATAAACATAAAAAATATTACATATGTATGTTCTGTGTTCTGTTCCCCTCCTCCTCATGGATGTTAGGTATCCATCGCATTCGCACTCGCTCGTTCTCTCTCACTCTCATCACGAACTGTTGCTGTTTCTGTCTCTGTTCAACCCGCATTATAAGAAGGTTATTTTCATTGTTAATTTCGGTAATTTTTTTCATCTCTTGACTTTAAAGTTTTCATTTGTTAATAAATCCATGTAAAAGTAACTAGAATAATACTAATACACATTTGAAATAATTATAATAATATTTTCATATATTATATCATATTAGTGCCACCCCAGCGTCAGTTTATTTTGTTTAAGATTTTTGTTTTGTTTTTTTTTCTTTTTGTTCATACATATCTAACCCATTTTCTCACGTCTTTATCGATTAATAAAATTATTAATTAATTGCTAACGGAAAAAATGTTTCGTTTCTTGTATTTTTTTTTTGTTTTCTTGTTGTTTTTGCATTTTATCATTTATCATTTTGTTTACTAAAAATTTTATTGCTACAAATGTTAAATTTTATATCTTAAGATCCGGGGGATTGTATGTATGTGTAAGTGTAAATGTGTGTATATATATATATATATATATATATATTTATTATTATAATGTATGCGACAACAAAAAAAAGAACTCACATAAAAATAAATTGTAATTAATTAAACATTCATATGTATTTAATTTTCTATACAATTTTTATTGTTTTTGACTAAGCATTTTGCAATTTGCATTAATTAAGTCTATAATAGGCTTATTTTTAGTTATTTATCTTTTTGTTATATATTTTACTTTTTACTTAATCCTTTTTTGTTTATAGCAAGTCTGAACGAAAACGTAACATAAAAAATAGAAAATTTCGAATTCAACAACATGCAAAAATGGCGCCAAGCAATTTTCCTTTAATTCAATTGTGGGATCAAGTCTGCTCCTTCCAAGGATATGGGCATTTTCGGGATGAAGGAGTTCCTTGCTCTTGCTTCTCTTCTGATCTCTTTCTCTGTATCTCTGTCTATCCTACGATCTCTCTCTTCGCTGCGAATGCAGTCGATACCATCTCGGGAATTACACGAACTCGTGTATATCCTGCTCCTCTTGATATCCAGGAGTCCTTCGACGTCTTTGAAACGAAGCTTTTCTTTATATTTTCATTGTCCTTTCTTCAAATTTCTTTTTTACTTGAAATTGCGAGTATTTAACGGCTTTTGAAAAAAAAAAACACATTTCTAACACTTGGTTTTGCAATTCACGATAATTGGTAATTGATAACAAAGAAATTAATTAAATTATTATTGTAATAATATCAAAATTTCTAAATAAAACTTAAACATTTTTTTTTTTATATAATTTTTGTTTTTCTCTCGACAATTTCTTGTTTCCTTGTGTGTTTATCTTTTGTTTTGTTTTTGTTTTTGTTTTTGTTTATGTTGTTGCTGTGTTATTGTTTTATGCGTTTTTACTTTTTGTTGTTTTGGTATTATGAATGACAATAAAGGTTACATTAAAATTATGTATTCATTGTTGATTTATATATTTGTATTATATTGTGTTAAATTTATTATGCTGTCGTTTACTTTGAATTGATTTTCATTTAATTTTAATACAAAATTATTGCAGCGTCATTGTTTATGTTGGTGTTTGTAACGATTAGAAAATACTTGAATGTGGTTGTTGTTTTATGCAATTATTTTTGTTTTTATTAATTTGTCGTGTTTATATTTTTGTTTGTGTTTTTTTTTTCTTTCTTGTTATTGCTGCTACAAAAACGTCGTCAGTTTTTGTATTAAATATTTATCAATATTATTGCTATTTTTATCAAATTGCTGTTATAGTTGCTTATGTCGGGCTCTATTTGTTGTTGCTGTTGTTGTTGTTGTTTTTGTAGTGTTTGCATTAAAATTTCCATTAAAATTATAATAGTTCATATTACTATATGGTTGCTGTTGTTGTTGCAGTTGTTGTTGTTGTCTATGCTATAGCGAACCAGCCGGAAAACTTGTTGAACTATTGCTATGGGCTAAACTAATCATGGAGCCAGACAAACTACCCTCCTCATCCGGATAGGTCTCGCGTGATACCTCATTTATTGATAGAGTGCTGTAAATAGTATATAAATAGTATAGAAATAAATAACTCACATATATATACATGCATAGATGTGCTAGAGCTTTCATCGTAGTTCAAATAACCAAATCGAATGAAGGATATGGTTCCTTCGTTAAGTTTGTTAATTCATTTGATTGTATTCATTCGTTTTTGAACAATACGACGAAAACACTCTAGTAGTTTGCAGTGTTATGATTAATTAGTTAATTCTTTAATGCATTAGTCACTTCATTGGCATTGATAGAAAAAACATAATGCTAATGAAATAATATCGAATTTCACTTCAAATTGTAATGTTAATGGCATGAAATAACACCAGCATTGAAAAATGGAATTTGGTGTATAAAAAAAAGGAGTATAGCCAAATATAGCTTACCCTTTATGACATCAAGCAAATATTTAATAGATTACATTTTTAATTTACAAATTAATACCAATGTTAATTAAATAAAGTTGTAATTATAATTGAAATAAAAATTTCATTATATGTAATTTTTTCAAATTAAATTTGATTTGCTTATACTTGACTTTTCAATTCTAAATGGAATTTCTTTGACAGTAGATTTTTCAATGTTAGTTAAATAACGTTTAAATATCATTAATTGGGTTAATGATTATGGAAATGTAATGACAATGCTTTAAGGCACAACTCTGGTAGTTGAGGTGTTTTTACCTGAAACCTAAAGCTATTGATTCATTATCAAAAGCTTCCAATTCTTTAGCATGCTTCTCGTGTTTCATGCGCAAGCGCTCGGCACGTTCCAGATTAAATTGCTGCAATTCGGCATCCATCTGGAAAATAATATGAAAAATCGGTCAGAGGTGAATTTGAGAGGTGTTGGGAAAATTATGTGTATTGCAACCTTATTCTCCAACAGACCACGCCGCACGCTGACACGATTCTCGAGCTCACGACGCTCCCGATCGCGCTGCTCCTGCGCCTGCTTCTTGTTCTTGTTCTGGTAGGCTGTGAGCATATCCAGTTCATATTCCAATTGCTCATTGGTACGTTGGCACTCGATCACTTGACTCTCGTCCAGTTTATAACTTTGACTTTGGAACATGTCGGCAATGCTTTGTTCATACTGTATAAAAAACGGGACGTTCATAATTATTTCTCAATATAGAGAGACAGAGAGAAAGAGAGAGAGAGGGATAATTCACCTGTTCACCCAGCAGCGTCAGCTTGCGATGCTTCTCCTCCTTGAGCTGCTTGATCACCTCCTTTTGTTGCTCTTTTGGTGTCGTTTGTAGCACTTGCGCCTTATAGCGTTTATATTGTTTCGTTTGCGTTTTGCACGTCTCACGGAACTGTTTACGTATCTGCAGCTCCTTTTGCTGTAATAACAGTACCATTTGAGTATTGATCATGATTCCCTCCATCACACATTATCACATTACCTTAAGGCTCTTCGGCTGTTGTCTTAGCTCGAGGGCATGCTTCCGCACCAGCTCCTTCTTGATGCGATCCATATAGTCTTTTTGATTGTGCAACTCTGTGTCGTGTTGCTTGTTTATCTGTTTATCGGTTAAAAACAAAAGGATACGATAATGATAACGATATACAGTCAAACTTCCATAACTCTAACATCGAATTAACTCGAATTTTCTCTAACTTGAACAAAATTGAGTGGCAATACCGTTTACTGAGCAAATTACAAACAACTCTGCTTCCGTAACTCGAACAAAAATATTGGCAAGTGCTTCTGTAAGTCAAATTTTTCGGAAAAATCATAAAAAAAATTAGCAATTCTTGTAGAAAATAACGTGAAAAAAAATAATTATTAGACCATAATTTTAAATTTTTAAGTTCTATTTAGCTTAAAGAATAAGAGAAAATTAAAAATTTAAGTATAGTAAGGTAGGAGTAAAATAAATTTGAAGTGTATGAATTTTAGTAACTTATTTCTGATTTTTCAAGTTTTGTTTAATTTTAACGATAAAAAAAAAATATAACCGCTTACAATTTGAATGAATAAGTTTGTAGTCACTAGTTTTTGATTTTTTAAGAAAGCTTGTAAAAACATCAAAATTTAACATGAATGAATTTATAGTCGAAATCTGCATAAGTCGAAATCTTTCTTTGGATAATGGTGATCAGAGTTAGAGAAGTTCGACTGGTATATCAATATGATTTACTCTTTTGATCTCATTTAGAGCAAGGTGTACATATGTTCATATGAGAGAACTATTAAATGTTTGTTTTGTGAAAACAATTCCTTGACACACTGTACTCTGTACTCTCTCCTAGGATAGTGACTCACCTGCTCTTCGCGCAACTGATGCACGCTCTTCTGTTGGCGATACTCGAGCTCTTGTGTCTTTTCATGGTGTTTTAAGAGCATGCCATGCGCCTGTTCCAGCTGATGTTGCTTCTTGCTCAGCTCCTGTGATGATAATGATGATAAAAGATGGTGATTATATTAGATATAGATATGGGAATGTTGTTTTATCAAGCTTACATCGCGCAATAACTGATCCTCGAGACTGTGCAGCATTACCATGCGTCTTCGCTTGAATTTTCGCATCTCGAGGTCAATGTATTGCTTCTGGGCTTGCAGCAGACGTTGCTCCACCTCGGCCTCGTGCTGCTTTAGATTATCCTTTTGGGATTGCAAGGTTAAATCCCGCTGTCGCTTTGGCGTTGACTCATCCATGGAGAGTTCACGTTTCCAGCGCTCCTTGTTCGCTTTGTATTCCTTTTTGCGATTCAAATCGTGCACTTTGCGATCTCCCTCCTGCTTCAGTGTAATCTCTTTATGTAGTTTCTTCTCGGCCGTTGTCGTCTGCTTTGAGCGTCGCTCCAAATCCTGCTGATGCCTGGCCTGCAAAACACAATAACAATTAATGATAACAGTTAATGATAATGCGGTGGGTTAAAAGAGAATTCCGAAGAGAATCTTACCTCAAGACGTTCCAGTTCTCTGGTGAAATTATGCAAAAGATTATCATACTCTTTGTCCAGCGCCGACTTGTGCGTTTCCATTTCCACCTTGCACTTCTCTTCCAGCTTTAGCAATGTCGCCTGATGCTCTCTTCGCATGCGCTTGTATCCCGACATTTGTTCGTGCATCTCTTCCTGCATTCGTATTCGTATTGGTATTCGTAGATTGGCAAGCGACACAAATAATGTACATATGAAACATAAGCAAATTAACAACGTGTCCTATGTCTATGTATGTGTGTGTGTGTATATGATAGGTGCAATAATAATACTAATACTAATACTAATACTAATAATAACAACAACAATTATTACAATAACTTACAAGACTTGAGTTAAGCGCCCAATCGGCCTCAACCTCGAATTGAGCAAAATTAAAGCAAGGTAATATCATATCTATGTTATATTTTTAAATTTACGACTGTCTCTGACTGTAATGTTTATATATCACACTCTGCTTTTCAATATATTGTTCAATAACAATAAAAATAGCAACAATTAAACGCTAGTTAACAATAAACTTGAACCATTTGACATAAACAGCGTGTCATGAAACAAAAGACAAAATGCAACAAATGGCCGACGCGCTCTCTTCATTCTAGTTCATAGCTCGTCAAGCAATGACAGCTGAGAGTGTTCGAGTGCAAGTGCGAGAGCGAGAGCAAGAGAGTGAGTGACAGTCCCAATTGAGTGAAGTGTGGAGCAAATAAGAAAGCAAACAGATATAACGGCGACAGGAGCCATTTAAATGGATGTAACTGATTTGAGTGAGTGTACCAATGAGTGTACGTAGACATGTGTGGGTGTGACTGTGATCCGCTGCCAAGATGAAAGTGTGTGTGTGAGTCTGTGTGTGTGTGTGTCACTTAATTGCAAATAAGTCTTTGTTTATTGCATTTGATCACTTAAACATTTATTTCGCTCTTTATTGTCATGGACTCAATTCACACACACGCACATACAATAACAATAACAAATACACATGTACATACGTGCATGCAGACTAATTAGTAATTACTATTATTATCTTTATCTATGTATATTTGTATTTTAGGAAATCACACAGGGATAATGATTTAGTATTTGATCTTGGCTTTGCTTTGGGCTGTCACAAATCTTGCCCTTGTGGAAGAATCTGTCATCATGGCCACCATAGTCATCAGCATCCGGCTCGTTGCCGCCGCAGAAGCAGAAGCAGAAGAAACAAGAGCAACAATTGCCGCTGCTGCCGCACAGATGGGAACAACAGTTATAGCGCGCCTATTTCGTTATGCGGGAGAGTAGAAATAGAAACAATAAACAACAACAAAGATTGCATGTAGTAGTAGTAGTAGAAGAGAGCAAAAAGTTAGAACGAAACGATTTAAGGATAAACGAACGAACGAACGAGAGAGAGCAGCGCGCAAAAGCAACGGGAAATGACAACTATGATGACTAGCGTGGGCGGGGAATGCTGACAGAACATACATGTATGTACATACAGTAAAGCATAGATAGAGAGAAAGGAAGATTGAATTGAGATGACAGCAATGAAAGGTGAGCGGCTAGTTGGTAATCGATATATTTTGAATGCAAACGATCTTTTGTAACGATATTGATGTAAATACCAAGTAGCACTTGTATCAGAGTTTATAGTATAAGTATAGTATATATTCTAACACATAAACACTCGCACACACACACTGCACTCGCACACTCTTTCAGTGTAATTATAAATGATTTATTGTTGTTGTATATATGTATACAACAGTGCTGGCCCGCATTGCATATTATACATAAATATGTATACATTTTGTTCTTAGTCTTGCTGCCAGCACTGTAACTGTGCATATGTATATGTATTGGTAATAGTAATTTACGCACCTGCATATGCTCCTTCTGCTGTTTGGTCACAATGCTTGTGGTTCGTATGGTGGCAAAATTGTTGGGGCCATGATCGTTGACCGCATTGGAGATGGCCTGCTGCGAGGATGCCGATGATGCCGCATAGACGGCCGCTTGGGCTGCCGGAGTCGATAGGTATCGTGGTCCAAGTCCTGGCAACCGATGATCACCGCCAGCCGGTGAGCCACCAGTGCTGTTGCCACAACCGCCAATGTTGACACTGTTGCCACTGCCAAGAACACCGTGTCCCACCATGCCCAGATGAGGTGGCATCACTGACATGGGCGGGGTGGGGGCAGGTGCTGGTGCCGGTTGCGGTGCCGGAACGACAGACGCCGAATTTGTTGGTGTCACATTGTTGTTCATGCTGTGCATTATGTTTGGCAACGGCGGCAGATTGCGATGACGCGACGAGTTGCGGGACACGGCACCTCCTCCGCCTCCACCCGACGTCTGTTGTTGCTGCTGCTGCTGCTGCTGCTGTGCATTTGACCAGTTGCCAAACGGCTGTTGTTGTTGTTGCTGCAACTCCCGCTGATGTTGCATGGCGGCTGCCACAGCAGCTGCCTGCTGATGATGATGATGAGCCTTCATATGCAGATGATTCTGCGCTGCAGCCGGTATGGAATTCGACGAGGAGCTCTACAATAAATAGTCGTATAGTCAATTGTCAATAATTTCATGTAATCCAGCGACAACACTGTCTTACAAATGATCAACATAACTGAATAAAATAACAATACTCGTCTTTATGTATACGCAACTTACAGAATTCGAAATCTACGTTCAATTCTAAGATGTTATCACCAAAAACACCAGTTTTAAAATCAATTCCTAGTAGTTTGCCTAAGTTACAAAATTTTCAGTTAGTAAATAATGTTTTAGGGACAATTCGCCCTTTGATTATATGGAATTTTAAAAGTCCTGGTTCTCGCAAGAGTTTTGATACCAATCTTGTCAATATCGGTATTGAAACACCAAAGATATAATATATCGAAGCACCCTAAACGATATATTACATGAAATTTGAACACAATTTAAATTACTAAATAAACTCGAATCTTACAAAAAATAATTATTTTGTCAATTGTTTTTCTATATTGCTTATTTTCTAATCTAGGTTCCAACTTAAATAATATTTTATATGAAATAAAAGTATAAAATTCTTTGTTTTCGAGTTTAATTCTGATTCGGGTTCAAAATTATATTCTAATTAAAATATATGAAATACGATCACCATTGTATTCGCTATATGTATGTTAATATGTACAGAAGCGATGCAACATTGTTGAAATCGAATCATAATTACAATAATTCGAGTTCAAGAAAAATACTGAACAAAAACTGATAAGTGATATTTGTTTTGTCGACCGAAATAGTTATTTTTATCAGGGAAGTAAAAGTCTGAATTGATAGCACTGATCGTAACCTTTTTTTTTCTGTGCGATGGCAATAAATCAAATCTCACCTGACTACTGGCCGCCGATACACCCACCGAGTGTATGGAGTGTTCGGAAGTAATACTATTGCTCTTGCTGCTGTCACCGCCAGCATGATCGTCCTGCTGATCATCGGTATCGCCGACGGCGCTCTCCGTTTCGCAGGTGTCCACCATGAGTATCTTCTTCATTTTGCGATAATTAAGGTTGTCCAACTCACGCACCGCCGACTTGGTGCGTGCAATAAGCTCCAGCAATACGGTCTCCGATCGCGGACGTGTCACGTAGGCGTGTTGCAACAGTTTGGCCGATGATGGTCGCTCTGCGGGCATCTTTTTGAGGCAGAGGTCCACAAAATTGCAGAATGTATCCGACCAATCGTTTTTCTGTAAGACGAAAGATAAACAGTTCAATCGATAGGTGTTTAATCAATTATAAGTGATCGTGATCGTGATCGGGATCGTGATAATTACCGGCAACGTTGGCGATTCATTCTGTGCAATGTGATAAAGTGCGGACATGGCATTCATATTGAAGTATGGGGGTTTTCTTTCGGCCAACTCAATGCATGTGATGCCCAGAGACCAGACATCCACTTTGCCATCGTATTGACCCTCGTCCATTGCCAGTATAACCTCCGGTGCCATCCAATACGGTGTACCCACAAAACTATTCGCTGGACATTTAATAGCTGCACTGCCAAAATCGGCCAATTTCACAACGCCATTATCCGTAAGGAGTATATTGCCCGCCTTAATGTCCCGATGGATGCGTCCCAATGAATGCAGATAGCTCAATCCGCTGAGCACTCCCAAACATATGGCAGCGATCTCATCCTCATGCAATGGCTTCTTGTGCACCTCAATGATGTCCGAGGCGGAGCCGACGCAATATTCCATGACCAGCCAGGCTGTGGATTCCCGTAGGTAACATCCCTTGTATTCAATGGTATTCGGGTGATTCAATTGACGTAAAAACCTGCGGAAATATGAGTGTATAATGATTATAGATTCGAATCAATTCGATTCGTTATATTACCGTATCTCCTTGAGAATATCCTGCCATTTCTCTTGACTCTGCTTGCCCGTATACGACATCTTCTTAATGGCCACAATCTCCTTGTTGAGATTGCAGCGGGCATAGTAGACGGCACCGAATGAGCCATGGCCAATTTCACGCAAATCCTCAAAGATCTTCTCCGGATCATGCTTGTTAAATAGATCGGCTATTTCCGGATCTTTGAGACTACCAGGACGTGCCGATGGCATCTCTGTTATTCATGTTATGCCTCCCACCAATTCTCTCCCTTGCTCTCCCTTTCTCTCTCACAATCTCTCCTTTTGACACGCTCTCCAAGTTCTATAACTTGTTTTTTTCTTCTTCTTGTTTCCCTTCAATCAGCTGTTGTTGTTGTTGTTATTATTATTATTATTCAATATCTCTCTCGCTCTCTTTCTATCCTTCGTCTCTGGACATGCACGAATCTCCTTTGGCTTCTAAAACGATAGAAATTGAAAGTTAAACAGTAAGTAAATGTCTGATACGAGTTTAATATTTTATTATTTTTATTTGTATCGCATTCAAATCGATCAAGTGATTCACACACACTCATTTCTTCATTCCGTTCGTTGATTCAGTGCCTGTCACACACACACACATACGCACACACTCATATTAGAGTTGCGAATTTCTATAAGCAATTGAACTGAACAAGTTCAATCGTTCATTTTTGAAGCGTGAGTCAAGACAATCGTTTTCTTAAGTTGTTCAGTTATGTAAATTGGGCTTTAAATTCAGTTTAGTATAATAGGGATATTGCTGAATCAGATTCTGATTTGGGTTCGTTACCGATCTGGTTTTGCCGATCAGCTGTTCACAGCTGATAATACAAAATGTGTGGTGTAACCAGATATAAAATAAAAAGAAATAGAAAATCTGGTCACACTAAATGTTACTTAAATCGCTTTCAGGCATACCCCAAATGATTTAATTTGTTTATTGTTTTAAGAAATGTTAGATTATTAAGAAAAAATAATGAAATAAAAAAGTTAAAATTATATTAACTGAAGTTAATTTGAAGCTATCAACTGATAAGCTTAACAAATTGAGCAATATAATTAATGAATGACTTAATTTGTTTACTAGTTCATTTTATATGACCCGTTCACTTGAACATATTCTGAACGATACCACACAACTCTAACTCATATCTCATTCAATATTCCACACGAGCAGAAGAACGAGAGAAAGAGAAGCCGCTTATCAAAAATACATATGTGTGTTATTTTTATTGTTCTTTTTGTTGCGCTCTCCTTTGGCACTATTTTCACCAAATCCGTCATTCAGCGACACCAAATGCGAGAGAGGGTAGTGGAGGGGAATAACGAATAACGGTGCATCATCTAGATACGCATATTTGAATGCCAAAGAGAGTGGAGAGTCCGTCGCATGACTCCACACACACTCTCACACACACATACATAAATGTCTGCCAATCTTATTCATGTGTCGAGCTTCAAATTAAAAGTTCGTTGGTTGAGCTTTTGTTTTGTCAAGCAAACAATATCAACACACGTGCATACATATAAATATCTCTAGTATCTGTATAATATTGTATATTATGTACATACATACTTAATTCATAATGGGCATGAAATTATTAGCGGTACTTATTTATTGCCCAGCTGCCGCATGCAGACACAAAAAAAAAGGGTTGCAGCACTTGGCATTTTTATTCTACTTCTCTCTTGTCACTGTTCTCTGTTGTTGCTGTTTGCAGGGAAAATCATGCGATTTGTTGAATGAACTTTTAGCTTAGCATTTTGTAATTGTTATTGTTGTGCTAATTGTTAAAAATGTAGTTTTTTTTTTGGACTTCTTTTTTGTTTAAAAGCGAAAAGGCAACACGCCTATTTTTCATACACACTAACATACAGAGTCAGCCATGTCTCGTTCTCTCACACACACACACTCGCATATGCACGTGTGTGTCTGTGTTTGTGTGTGAGTGTGTTCGCGTATATGTATGTTCGGTGTCGGTTGTTGTTTTGCATTCGCCCCGTCTTTTTGTCTCTTCTTCACTCATCGCTTTGGTTTTTGAGCTTAGAAGCATCATTCAATTTAGCTTTGTGTACCGTTGCTTTTTAATTTAATTTGACGGCTTTTGGTCTGACAATGCTCGCCTGTTCTTTTTCGTTAATTAATTTGATTTAATTTATGTTTATTTGCTTCGATCATATTTAATTATTTATTTATTTTTTTTTTGGGTGCGGACAAACACATACAAAAAGCAAATCGCACGACGCGCTGCGACATCGTCATCGACAGCGACGTCGCTGTTGGCAGCGGCAGCCGCTATGTTTGTTGTTGGTATTTGACAGCAAGTTGATTGCAATTTTTGTGGCCCTTAGAAAAGCAAATTCATTTTCATTTTTCTTTTGATTGTTTATTTTATGTAATATGGGTCACTTGAGTCTTAAGGCAATTTTTTACAATTATAAATTGTTTTGCTTGCACATTGCACACACACACACACTCACACAAACACACACACCGATAACAAGCAGTTATATGTAGACGACTATGGTGCGTGCTCTTTCTCGCTGTGCGGCTGCGGCGCACTCATACTCACACCCGCACACAAAACACACACACGCACACACATACACACTTCGCCTGCCAGCACCAAAATGCATGTGAAAAATATGATAAAACTATGGAAATATAATGTTTTCCTTACATTTATGCCGCTTACTTTTGCAATTAAACACTTCTTGCTAATTTATCAACACGGCTGCGGCATTTCTCCTCTGCATGCGTCGTTTTTCTTTCACGTCAGATCGGCCTCTGCCTCTGCTGCTGCTTTTGCTGCTGCTGCTGCTGTTGTCTGCCTGATGGTATTGTTTGCTTTGCTATGTTTCGCCTTGCACTGCACACGCGTTGCGTTTTACATATTTACACTTGCAACGCATTCCGATTAAAGTATTAGCGAAATGTGATCAAATACATTCGCTTTTGTCATTGCATTTAGTTTTCCAATTTTCCTTCTTCAATTAATTTGTATGAGTTACGTATATATGTATATGTATGTATATATTTTTGTTAAGTGTTGTGCAATTTCGTTTTGCACATATTTTTCTTGCAACAAGTTGGCAGCCCGACAAAAGTAAAATACTGAAAAAATAAAAATACCATAAAAGTTAGCAGAAATGTCTCACATTAATACCAGTTGTTAAGCTTAACATTCGCTGGATGTTAGGTTTTTTCTCACTAAATATTGGCTATTTAGAGCTATTTATCGTTTTGAAATAAAAGATATAAGTTCATTCCATGATGGACCAAAGTATCGGTCATTATTTTATGATATGCTCAGTCGTTTTTCTGTCCATAACAATAATAATTAAATTTTTGGTGGTCAGATTTGTAAGCAGCGATGTTTTAAGAAAATATATATATATATACATATACATCGATGTTTCGCAAGCTTATTCGCTAGTTCAATCGAACTTAATTTGAGCTAGGGATGTCGAAATATCATCGATATATCGAAAGATATTTTCTTGTGATAATATATTTTTGGGCGATATTTTTTTCTGGCGATAAAATCAATATCGATATAATTATTAGGTATTTTTTTTTTGCGAAATTCTTAGCCGTTGCTTTTGCCGTTTTCACTAAATTTTGATATCACGGGAAAGCGATATTATAATTTGTCATAATAGATAACAGTGAGTGCAAAACGTGTATGAAAATAAGTGAAAGCACTAATTTTAGGTGAAAACACGGCATATTTTAAATCGCGCTCAGATATTTATATCATCGATATTATCGTTATTTTTTTAGTCAAAAATATCAAATATTTCATATCGACATACTTTTGATATGTAAATTTTTACAAATATCAACACTCCTAATTTGAACTAGAGTTGTACTTAGTAGGTAAATTAAAGGATTTAATTCAGTTGTTCAATCTTTCATATAGTCCGTTCGTTCAGTGAATAGATCCCATATTGTCCGTAAGTGAAAATATCTCAACTGAGTTGGTTTGATGGACGCTGTGGTCTTACCATGGTATTGATATGGGCTTTAAGGAAGTTTCCATTTGATTATAACAAATTTCCATATGAAACAGAATTAAAATTAGGCTTTAATTTTTATATCTGTTATGAAACAATTTGCTGATTTCTGATAAAATTATGAATTTCATATTTATTTCATGAAAACTATTAATTTATTTTTATTTAATCCAAATTTTAATATTCATCATTAATTATCAATCAGGGATTTAGTTCGCTCGTTCACTCAGTTACTAGTTCAAGAGATCTTAGTCCGAACGATTCGTACAACTCTAATTTGAACGATTTGATGGAACTGTAGACATAACAGATCACTACAGCTTTAATAAGTCTTTTGATTTCAATTAAATAACAATTTCATTGCGCAAAAACAGTAGATTTAGCTTAAGATACAGATACAAAATAAGAATTTCGATCATTGAGAGATTTGGTCTCCCCTCTACTCCACCCACCAATCCGCTTTCAAATGTTATGTACACTGAATTGAGCGCTCTGTAGTCGAAAAAAGAGGAATGTTTAATGAATAGAGCGGCAAAAGCAAACCAATAAAAAAGCAACAACACTAATAATGTTCATATGGGGGAGAATATGCCTCACTCACACGTCACACACACACACACACACACATACAAACACATACACATACACACATTCATGCGCTCTGAAAACCCAAGAGAATGTTGGCGAGAGAAGTGATGGCGAGATGGAGAGCAGAATAAGAAGACGAAGAAGAAGAAGAGAAAGATAGGCACGTAGCGCACAACAAAAGCGTCGTCGGCGCAAGGTAGATTTGGGGCCCACAATCATTTTTTTAGTATTTAAAGAACAGTCGGGCAAGCAAGTAAAAGGTGCTGCGAGAGCGACAGCGACAGTCAAAGTGAAAAAGGCAAAAGTTTAAAAGTAAATAACGGACAATACATACATATGTAATCATATGCATATACATATACTCACATATGTATGTATGTGTATAGGAAGCTCATGAAACGTTCAGTTGTCAAAAATCGCCTTAAATTAGCAGCTTTATTGCATTTGTCATCAGGCTTCGTGTTTGTTTTGTGTTCTTTACTTTTTTTTTTTTGCGTATATTTTTTTTTTTTTTTTTTTATTGTTTGTTTTATTGTGAGCCAATTGTTGCTCTCCGCAGAGTGCGTGTGTGTGTGTGTGCTTATGATAGTTGATTGTTGTTGCTACGTCGGAAGAAATGCGAAAGCTACAAACATGATGAAAAGTGAAATATGCATGAAACAATAACATTTAAAAATAAGAAAAATTACAAACAACATACATATTTGTATATTCATGTACATATGCATGGTCATGTGTGTGTGTGTGTACATAATCAAAAATTGCTACCAACGTGTGAGTGTGTGTGTGTGTGTGTGCCAAGACGTTAAAAGCTTTAGCTCTGCTTGCCCTAAATTAAATAATATGCGTAAAAATGAACATATGTATACATATATACACATGTGCATTCATACTCTACATATGTGTACATATGTATTTTTGTTACGTTTTGCCTTTGCTGAAAAGAGCGCGCAACAATTATTTGAAAATATTTTGTGCACTGCGATCGTTGCTCCAAATTCAAACAGAAGCTGTTTACGATGCACAGTGGGACAGTCAGTCAGTCAGTCGGTCTGGCCGAAGGGACTGCCGTTTTCAATTTATGATTTCATTGTTCTACACATTAACGACAATCAAAATACAATGCAAAAGCAATGTACATACAATTAATAATAATAATAATAATAAAAAGCCACAACCGCAACACAGTTTATCCCTCTCGCTTGCACTTGGCTTCTTTCTTCACTTCTCTTTCAAAGCTCTTCTTCCCCTTTTTTTTTTCCAACACCCTGTTCATATTTTAAATGGCTAAAAAATGGGTATAATGTTTGGATGAATGAATGTAACAGCCAGAAGAGAAGTATATATATTCTTGATCAGTATCAAGAGCCGAGTCGATTTACCCATATCTGTCTGTTTGTCTGTTTCTCAGTCTGGTTGATAACGTCGATCTCAAAGAATTCCTGAATATCGGTCAGCTATATCATTTAGCTGTAATAGGAGCGATTTGTCTAAAATTAAGGTATCTCAACCAAACAGACAGAATATGGATCTGGGCTGATCCAATATATCCTGATCAACTGTGGTTCAGATCGGGCAACTATATCAAATAATCTATAGTATAATAAACTATAATCTGGTCCTATAAATCCAGTCCAAATTTGGTTCATATCGATTTACTATATGGAACAATCGGTCGGAAATAAACTTTTTGTACAAAGTGTCTGGTCAGAGGGTATTCTACTGTCGAGCGCGCTTGTTTTGCATTGCTGTAGCTTCACTTTACAGATGTGTACAATAACTACGGCTTATATGTATATCGATAAATATTTAATACAAATAATGCATATCGATCAATTAATTACAGATGAGCCTTGTTTGAAATTGTTTTTAGAGGCATCTGTAAACTGTTCCGTTACTTGATATCCGTTGAGTACATGCGTATGCATAAGCATGTGTGTGTGTGAGTGTGTGTGTTGTGTGTGTGTGTGTGTGTGTGTGTGCGTTTATGGCATATTAGTTGCAACAATTTGTTGACCATAAATGGACACACTCAGTCAATAAACCCCGCATCCCACACAACACACCGCAACTATAATATTTTTGTTTTGTTGTGGTTTTGATTGGTGTTTTGATTGTTGTTTTTATGAATTTTTAGTTTATTTCTGTTTTTTTTTTGAGAGAATTTTTGTTGTTGCAGAAATCAATCGCTAACTAATGCCATAAGTGGCATTCATTCAATAGAAATGAATGTGTGCACATTCCTATATTTGAACAAATATCGATATACATGCATATTAACTACTACACTGAGACAAAAGTTGTTATACAAAATTACAAAAATTTTATAAGCGCATGTATATGAATTAATATTTATTTGACTTGAATAAAGCTTAAAGGAATGTGAACCTCAAGAGGTATTAATTTTTATTTAATTTGCATTCTATGTATTTTCTCTAAGTGTATGCGATTTGCCGTTTAAATTTTAAAGTGTACGCTTTTTCAATATACATATTTCGAATTTTTTTTTTAAAAGTATTTTGCTTTAGCAAGGTGCTTTAAGCGCCTTGTCGTCGTTTTGTCAGTTTCATGTGTGTCAGGCACACCCACACAGACACACACACACGCGCACACACACCCAAGCATCCACCCACCTGTCTGGCGTAAACGGAACTCATGTTTTCAATGTCGTTCTTTTTTTTTTATGGTTTTCTATTTTTCACTTTCGCTGTAAATCATTGCCAATTACGTGGTATTAGCAAAGGGTGCGGAAATGGACCTTTCAATGATATCGTAAAAGTACCGTAGTAAACACACACATGCACACCGACACACACACACACACGCACATTAGCAAAGATTGTAAACAGTGCGTCATCAGTGTTGTGTCTGTCGACATTGTCCCCCTTTTTGTCCCCTTCTCAGTTCTCGGAGTGACAACAGTGAGACAGAAATTGGTCGCTATGACCTCACAGTGTGCGTCATCATTAATGAAACAGCCAAGCAAAAGAACGAGCAAGAGAATCACCAGAAACTTAAGCACATAAAATTGAAAATAAATTATTAAAACAGATGCCGCCCCAAAATTGAAATTGAAATTGAAATTAAAGTTGAAATTGAATCACAGAGATTGTAGTATTTAATACATACAATTTGGATAGAAATGTGAGAATGGTTCTACAGGTGGCATACTCTTTTTATCTGCGACCTCAAACTACAGCGTATCTTACACACACACACACACACACACGCACCTCCATCTATACGCACAGATACGCATTGAAATCTTCAGCCGAGATTTGTTTTTATTTAAGAACTAATTATACTTGCTATTAATCAGGGAACGTATATATTATATTATTTTTTATTATAATATTTCTTTTTTTAATTATTAAAATTATGATTTCTAGTTATTAAAATAAATTAAAAGAAATTAGATTTTAGAAACTAGAAATTGAATTATTACTCTTATATTCAATTTTTATATTAAATATCAATAATTAAATTTATTTTGTAATTTGTATTATTGTTATATGTGTTCTTTAAGGACATGTGATGCATTATATGAAAGGTACTACTTGATTCAAAGAGTTTCACATTCTGTTTTTATTACTTAAAGTTATTTTTGATTTTTATTACAAAAATTGAAAAATCATTTTTATTTTGGATTTTTTTTTGTAACAATTGAAAACATAAGAGTGACATAGTGAGTTTTAAATAAATATAAAAATTTAACTATTGAATTAAATTGATTCATAAATGTTTCAAAATAAAAAGTTAAAATTAAGTTTAAAACTTAAAATATTTATTTTTTAGCGATCTCTGTATTAATATTTATAAATATAATGTCCTTTTTTTTTACAGAATTCATTGAATTGGCTCACCAGCGAAGAATAACGTAGACACATACCGACACAAAACACACACACACACAAAAACAGATTGAGGAGGAGCTCAAGAAGTTAATAAAATGCCCGTCTTTCACACAAAAACCATCGAGAGCATATTAGATCCTGTTGCCCAACAGGTAAGAGGATACAATTAAGTGTGTTTTTATTAGGGAAAACGATGTGATTTGCATGGGTAGCTGATTAAAATTTGTTTATGCGATAAGTACTAGTGATATGTCTTTTATAGCTATAACTACAGTGCATATTGGCGCCCAAGAAGGTAAATTTTAAACAAAAGTTACACTCCACTTTCCCTTTACACTCCAAAACTAACGAGCTATAAAATTAAAATTATTATCTTTAGTTATTAAGCTAGATAATATATTTTGGTAGTGTTATTGTATTTTTTTTTATTAGACATCCCGGTACATCTTTTAAAGTTCTGCAAACTAAATCCGTTTATGCTATGAAGTCTACGATGTTAACCTGAAATTAATATGTAGGATATTTGGTTGTTTCTTTTTATATTTGAATTGTTTTTAATATTTCTAAATAATTGCAAAGTGCACATGAGGTTTTCTTATGAAAGACAATGTAGTCAAAAACTGAGAATAATCTTTTGTTTTATTTTTGTGCCTAATAATAATTTTCTTACCTGTCGAGAGTAAAAATAAATAAAATATGAAATCATCTTCCCAGCTGTGTAACATGTGTAGTTAAAGTCGCTACATGTATATATATGTATATTGTACATATATATTTCTGTATATAATATGACATTTAGAACCCATTTTCAATTTATGATCACATGAAAAATAGCAACAACAAAACATATAGTGTTGTCGCTTTATATTGTTTTTGATTTTCTTACTTAACAAATGGTTTGTTCTATAAATAAATGAGGTGGGAAATAATAATAATAATGATATGTAGACAGCAAAGAAGAAGCAGCATAAATAATATGATATTGGACTAGCCTGAACCTAAGGACAAACGAAATCTTAATTTAATAAAACAACGAATGAAACAAATGAAAACAAATGAGAAACAAGAATGATGATTGAATTGACACAAAACGTAATATCGAAGATTAATTGCCCTATAAAAGGCAGCATGTATAAATCATTTATTTAGAGATTTTATATATAAATATGGTAGTATTAACAGATATGGATTAAATTCAATGAATTACTTATATTTTAATCAATAAATGTAATGCAGCATCATCATTTATCAACATTTTCTATGACAGCTTTAGAATTTGGAAATCCCATTACTTTTTTAACTTATCAACTTGACGAAATTAAAGAACATTTTTTTTAATGCGTTACACATGTTGTGATTAAATTTGACTACCCATTGAAAGGGTATTAAGACTAAAGATTCATGTTCCAAAAATATCTGCATAACACACACACACACAAAAATAGAAAAAGCGTAGGAAATAAAGAAGAGAAGAAAAATTAACAAAATATACAAAATACAAAATAAAAACATTTACGAGGCAAAGGCATGAAAATGAAATCATTGCGATCAAGAGAAAGAAATGAAACGAGTGAGAGAGAAAGAGAGAGAGAGAGAGAGTACAAGGGATGAGGGAAGAGGGGTTGTATACAAGGTGTAGGTGTAGGAGGTGTAGTCTACGTGCTGATGCGGATGACTGAAGATTATAGTTGAGGGAAAATTGTGCCAAAAAGCAAACCCAAAGCATTAGTCATCATCCAATGGGGCGGATAAAGGCAACAACAAATGGGTGGTGCGGTGGTGAGGTAGTGTTGGGGTGATGGGCTGCTGTGTATGGATAGGTGGCTTGAATGGCTTGCAAAAGGCAAACAGAACGAATTAAAAATGATCATTCAGCACATCAATCAACACATTGATAAACACACATACATAATGAGATGGGATGGTTAAAATTAGATACGCTAGCAAATTGGTCAGCAAACTGTCCCAAGTGAACAACTGATGGAACACAACGAACATTGCCAAAAAATTTCAACTCATATTGAAAGTGCTAAAAAGGGAAGGCGATAAAGAAGCGGAATGAAAATAGGAACGAGCATTAAATTAATTACATAATTAATTCATCAAGAGAATGGTCCAAACCAAAATGACAGCTAATTTAGATTGATGCGTTTCCTATTTGGTGAAGAAACAATCGTCCCAGGGGTGAAAGAAGTAATGGAATGATCTTTGATGTAGAACGGTACCACTTGCTGTCTTTGGGCTTTGAGGATCTATAAAAAAATGACAATTATTTTTTCTTATCCATGAAAAAATGATCCAAATCGTTCCCATTATTTACGACAAACGAATACTTTCTCATCCTCAAGTTAAATAGACATATTTTGAGATTTGTAGTATGTTACTATTAGCATATCTTTAGTGTTTTAGTCCTATCCTGACAAGATTGGTATCGAAACTCTTGTTGGACCAGGACTTTAAAAATTGGATGGACCAATTGTCCTTAAAACATAATTATTGTCCATTAAAGAACTATAATCACAAAATTATGCAACCCAAAAAGCGAGGACTAGAAATTATTTTTAGAGCTATGGGTTCTCGGTGAAAACATCTAAGAAGGGACTGGAGATTACGAATTTGGGTTACCACTTTTTGTGAAAATAATTATTCCAAAAAATAAGCTAGATATTCGACTGAATAACGAAACACAATTAGAATAAAAAACACTGAATTAATTGTCGATATATAGATTTCTGAGTTTACGCAATTTTGCTTAACTTGTCTGCTTTATTGTTTTTCTGTTTAATATTATTATTTATACAAAATAATTCGCGTGTTCAATAAAAATAAATCTTAAAACCAGAATAGTGTATGCAGATGTTTTTTATTCTTGAATTTCTCATCTCATTTTTAATCAGAATGCTTAAGTAGATTGCATATGAACGCTTATCAATAAAAATGTGGGGGAAACGTGGGAAATTTGCGGAACTGTTAAGCTGATCATGTCTAAAAATAGTCCAAGTCGGTCTTCGATTATTGCCAGTAGAGCAGGTGCTGATGTCAAGTCCAAGTCCAAGTTCAATATTGATTTCAATTCGAATACAAATTCCAAATCCAAATCCAAGTCAAAGCCCACGCGACATTGTCAATGCGATCGATGCCGGTTTGTCTGTCTTTCTATTTTTCTCCCTCTATGTCTGTTGTATCATTCTTTTTATGGTCTTGTCGATAAAAAGCGAGCGTCTAACGTTGTAACAGCTCTGTTTTTGGCTTGTGCCTCAATGACACTTGCTTCAAGTTGTAGCTGCAAGTTGAGCAAACAGTTTTTGATGTTATCAAGAAGTTTTAGACTGCTAAATCAGTTTTAAAAGTACATGATTTCTTTGGGGTAATTAAATAAATATTTTAAGCGTAAATTTCAGTATAAATACAAACACAATTAGAATTAATATCGCTACAATTATTATTTCAATGTTAATGTAAACACTGTATTTTAGATAAAAGATCACCAAATGTGAAACATATGTATTTTGTACTGACCTGCGGTGGGGGCGAAATTTTTAATCGGGAGCACTACAACAACATCAGCGCGAGCTTTAATCGCAACTTGCTAACGATCGTCACCTGTTCGTTCGAGTGCTTGTGCGTCTCTCTGGCGTCACTTATAACGGATAGAGAACTGGGGGAAGAGAAGAGCAAGGGCGTACCCACCGATGATCTAGACTTTAAAAACTGCTTAGTATTTTTTTTAACTTTTTATTTATATGGTTTATATATTATGTATGGGTTTTCTTTTTACTTTTTATTTAATTTATCGTTTATTGACAGCTAATATTGTATTGAATTGAGTTTCAATTTAATTAAAAGCTACTTAAAAGTCTTGGAGGTATTTTAATACATGTATAATATTATCTAATTTTATTAATGTAGAATCTATTGGTTGTATTGAATTTTATGCCACTTTAGACTAGCGTCATTGGTTATGTTGCTTTTTGGTTAAATTGAACACATTAAAAATTGTCTGTTTTGGATCATCGTATCGTCGTTTAGGTATCTCGCTTGGTCATTCTACATGAAGAGGCCGAGGATGGCAATGCGATGCCCGATCTCAGCCGTCCGGTGCAAGTGGTGTCGGCGGCGGTGGCAAATCTGGTGAAGGTTGGACGCGAGACGATCAATAGCTCGGATGATAAGATATTAAGGCAGGATATGCCGTCGGCATTGCATCGCGTGGAGACTGCCTCGCAGTTGCTCGAGGAGGCTTCGGATATGTTGCGGGCAGATCCCTATTCGGGGCCAGCGCGCAAGAAGTTAATTGAGGGAAGCCGCGGCATACTGCAGGGCACCTCCTCGCTGTTGCTCTGCTTTGACGAGAGCGAGGTGCGCAAGATCATCCAGGAGTGCAAGCGTGTTCTCGACTATTTGGCCGTTGCCGAGGTGATTGGCACAATGGAGGAACTGGTTCAGTTCCTAAAGGATCTGTCGCCCTGCCTCAGCAAGGTATCCCGCGAGGTGGGCGCTCGTGAAAAGGAGCTAACCCATCAGGTGCATAGCGAGATATTGGTGCGTTGCCTGGAGCAGGTCAAGACTCTCGCCCCCATTCTTATCTGCAGCATGAAGGTCTATATTCACATTGTCGAGCAGCAGGGCAAGGGTGCCGAGGAGGCGGCCGAGAATCGTAATTATCTGGCTGCACGCATGAGCGATGAACTCCAGGAGATCATCCGTGTGCTGCAGTTGACCACATATGATGAGGACACCAGCGAACTGGACAATCTCACCGTTCTGAAGAAGCTTAGCAATGCTATTAGCAATAAGATGGAGCTGGCCAACGAATGGCTATCAAATCCCTATGCTCTTCGTGGCGGCGTTGGAGAGAAGGCTCTGCGTCAAGTCATTGATAATGCCAATGAGATCTCGGAACGTTGCCTGCCTCAGGATTCGTATCCCATTCGCAAACTGGCCGATGAGATCAGCGCCATGTCGAATAATCTCTGTGAGTTGCGACAAGAAGGCAAGGGTAACTCACCCCAGGCGGTTGCTCTGGCCAATGGTATTCGTAGTCGACTTGGTGAGCTCCAGGGACTTGTCCGCCAGGCTGTGCTCGGTGTGGATAAGGCGGGTGTCCAGCAGACGGCACACACGATACAGGGACGTCTGGAGCAGGCTGTTAAATGGCTACAGAATCCAGAGATCAATGATGGTGGTTTGGGTGAACGGGCAATCAATTTGATTGTCGAGGAGGGACGCAAGGTGGCCGAGGGTTGCCCTGGACATCAGAAGGCCGAGATCATGCAGCTCTGCGACGAAGTGGAGCGTCTTAAGCGGCAAGCGGCGGGAAGTGGACCCGCTGCCAAGCAGGCAGCCAAACAGCTGACGCAGAAGCTTTACGAGCTCAAGGCGGCTATACAGAATGCTTTGGTCAATCGCATCGTTCAGGACTTTATGGATGTGAGCACACCGTTGAAGCAGTTCACCGAGGCAGTTATGTTGCCCGAGGGAACACCTGGGCGGGAGCAAAACTTCAATCAGAAATCGAATAATCTTCAGGCGTTCAGTGATCGCGCCTCAAAGACATCCCGCATGGTGGCAGCAGGTGGAGCCTGTGGCAACAAGAAGATTGCCGAAATTCTGCTCTCATCTGCCGCTCAAGTGGATTCGTTGACGCCACAGCTGATCAATGCCGGACGCATCAGGATGAACTATCCCGCCAGCAAGGCTGCCGATGAGCATCTCCAGAATTTGAAGCAACAGTATGCGGATACGGTACTCCGAATGCGCACCCTCTGTGACCAGGCCACCGATCCGGCTGACTTTATCAAGACATCCGAGGAGCATATGCAGGTGTATGCCAAGCTCTGCGAGGATGCCATTCATGCTCGTCAGCCCCAGAAGATGGTGGACAACACCTCGAATATCGCTCGACTCATCAATCGTGTGCTGCTGGTGGCCAAACAGGAGGCGGACAACTCGGAGGATCCCGTCTTTACGGAACGACTTAATGCTGCCGCCAATAATCTGGAGCGATCCCTGCCTGCAATGGTTGGCGATGCCAAGCTGGTGGCCACCAATATTGCCGATCCAGCTGCGGCTGCCGCATGGAAGAAGTCATTCCAGCGTCTCCTTGGCGATGTTCGCGAGGTGCGTGATGCCATCGCACCGCCACAGCCGCCACCATTGCCCACATCGCTGCCACCGCCCATCCCAGAGTTGAGTGCTCTCCATCTCTCCAATCAGAATGGTAGGTTTGCCTCCCTTTTCCTTTTGCTAATAGATCCTTTGTATGATGACACATTTCTTAATCCATTCCACAGCTGAGCGTGCTCCTCCACGTCCACCACTGCCACGTGAGGGTTTGGCTCCAGTGCGTCCCCCGCCACCGGAGACGGACGATGAGGATGAGGGCGTGTTCCGTACCATGCCACACGCCAATCAACCTATCCTGGTAAGTGACTCTCTCTATCTAATTCTTTTGCTGCGCCTTTCAACTCCTTTCCAAACTCCTCATTTTTTATACGTTTTCTTACTTGTGTCTGCTACTACTTATTTATATTCTCTACCTCTACCACACCATCTACGCCTTTTTCTCAGTCCTTCCCTCTATTTACCCCTCCACAATATCATCTACTATCCACAATTTTCAACGCCACACCCTCCTCCTTCCTTCAATATCCTTTTGTACAACTTTTTTATCTAAACCTCTACCCCCCAACTTCTTTGCCATCTTCTTAACCTTTCTCCTTTTTCACCTCATTCTCTACATCAATACCTCGACTCTGCCTCATCCCTTTTACCTATTCCACTTTTAACCTGCTTCTCTACTATATTCTTCACAACTTTTCTCTTTTCATCTCACCCCGTCTTTATTTCCACTTTGACTAATTTTAAAAAAATATTCCTCTGCCTCCACTTTGCATCCTGCTTCACATACTCTTTGCTCAACTACTGTACTTTTCATCTGCCTTGAATATTTCCGCCGAAATCTCCGCCAATACATCCTCTTTTACGTCCCTTCCTCACCACAATCTACCTTTATCACCTCTTCGAGCTAATTTTCTTTCCCTCCTCAACCATTTTTTTAACGTTCAGCACTAGATCTTCCTTGACCTCCTCCTTTACATTCATCTACCTTCTACCCCACTATTTAGTCTACCTCTTGTTCACCTCCTTATCAGACACTAACTCTACCCTCACCTCTTCCTCTGTTTCCTCTCTTATATTTCTTTGTTAACTCCTTCTCTTCTTTCCAATGATCAACATAATGACCTCGTCATCCATCTCTATGTCTCATTTCAGTCTCCACTTTATTACTTACCCATACTCTCTTTTAGTCCGTTTCTCCGCCTTCATCTCATTCTCCTCCCCTCAATTGTAAAAGGAACTCACTTAAACCTCCATCTACTTTGACTCTTTCAGATTGCGGCACGTGGTCTTCACCAGGAGGTGCGTCAATGGTCATCAAAGGACAATGAGATCATTGCGGCCGCCAAGCGGATGGCCATACTGATGGCTCGTCTCAGCGAACTTGTGCTATCCGATTCGCGTGGCAGCAAACGGGAGCTGATTGCGACGGCCAAGAAGATCGCTGAGGCATCGGAGGATGTGACGCGGCTGGCAAAGGAGCTGGCACGACAGTGCACGGATCGACGCATTCGGACGAATTTGTTGCAGGTGTGCGAACGTATTCCCACCATTGGCACACAGCTGAAGATCCTGTCCACCGTCAAGGCGACCATGTTGGGCGCCCAGGGATCCGATGAGGATCGTGAGGCCACTGAAATGTTGGTGGGCAATGCCCAGAATCTAATGCAGAGTGTAAGTATAGGAAGGAGTAGCTGTTGGATAAGCATCATTTGCTAATCTATCCCTTTTTCTCCCTATTTCTTGACCCCCGCAGGTGAAGGAAACGGTACGCGCTGCGGAGGGAGCTAGCATTAAGATACGCTCGGATCAGACCAGCAATCGACTGCAATGGGTGCGTCGCCAGCCCTGGTATCAGTACTAATACCACGAATGCTATAGACAGCTGCCAAAGCTAAAGCCAATATCCCCACCCTCAAAAACAAAAAAATACAATAAAAAACGTTCGTGCCTTTCGTGTAACATAAACTAAACTAATCTTAAACTAAACACTTTAAACGGAATTTCAAAACTACTTTTAATAACTTTAAAATATAATAATGCGTCAAGTGCTCCCAGACCTTTCCATCGTAAGCTTTTTACATAAGTTTTCCACTCTGTTCTGAAATTCAAAATATTTTGACAATTCTGAAGATGTTGAGTACTTTGAATTCTACGTTGTTAATAATTTGAGTATTCAGAAAATATTTTAAAACTGAAAACTCTCGTTCCCATTTTCTTTAAACACATTTATCGCATATGTTTCTTTTTTTAAATTCTATATATTTATATTTATAAAGTTAATGTTTAAGCGTGCAATAAATAAATGTACATACATACAAACACACACATACACATACAAACAGGTGCAATGTATACATAAAGCAATTTAAAACTTGGGAAATAAGCAAAGCACTTGAGAGAATTGAGTTAGGCAACTCGATATACATCGCAAACCATTCTGGCTGCCTCTCCTAGATGAACTTGGAGACGATGAAGAAGAAGCATTTACAGAGATAAAAACACAACCCTGCCCCCCACTCAATTTCTAAACCCCAAACCCAACTTGCTGGAGAAGTAATTCACAATTTTTTGTGACTGTGACTTTGACTAAATGAAAATGTGCGAATAAACAATAGATATACAATGAATATGAAAATGAATACAAAAATATTTGAATATTGAGTGCCTTATTCACATTGTACTTGCATAGTTTATAATTAGAAGTAGTTGCCCCGACCCCTTTAACAAACTAAGCCTAAAATGATCAACGCGTTGTGTGTCATGTTTAAATAAAAGTAACTGAAATAAAATTATATTTTGTGTTTACTATTGTACTAGGCAACAAATTTAAACTTTTTATTCTGACACGAACCAAACCCACTTTTATTATATGACATTTTGGGACCCAGATGACAAAAAGTTTTTTAAATTATTTGTTAAAGTTAAGCTTTTTTGTTTTTAGCTGTTTTTATAGTTACGTTTCCATTTTAAAAAACTGTACTTTTTCTGAAAGCTTATGAAATTTTAATCCATTCGTACATAGTTTTGAATGTAATTTTATAGTTGTAATGCGAACAATTTATATATTTAGAAAATTTTGATTATATTTTTGGTATGTTAACTATTTTTTGACTTTAAAAATCTAGGAAAACTCGAAATGAGACTGACTTATGGTTTGAACGTGTATTTGCATAGCTGCATTTATTAGGCGACGTCTAAGGTTTGATTCAATGAAAAATTTTTTTTTCAGAGATATACTCTATTATAACCAATAGCGCGGGTTGTGTATCTGTTAATGTGGTATGGAAATTTCCTTTGTGTTCAAAGCTTGTTTTTTTTTTTTTTTTTTTAACAATTTTTCTATTCCTCTGAATGTGTTGAACTGCATTTTTGCAAAAATAAGCCTAAAAACAATAGCTTTAAAAATCTGAAATAAAAATTGTATCAAGTTTTTATTATTTCCAACGAAGAGAAGCAGTGTCATCATATTTAAGACGACGAGTCGCGACGGCGCAATTGGCCAAAGACACTTGATGTGCTCATGTAACTCTCTCTTTTTCTCTCTTTTTCACTTGACCACTGTACACTGAAAAATTATAATCTTGTAATCTTCATATTATGTATAAAAATAAGAACATTTAAAGACCAAATTACTAATACTAAAAATATTAATCTAAAAAATCGCAGTTCTTAACATAAGAATACAAGTTCTAAATTGCTTGGAAATTATCTCTTTTATTTAAATTTAAAAGTGGTCACCGCCCTTTCCAAGGAAAAACATAGTAAAGAAAAGTTTATAAAAATAACAAGTCAGAAAAAAAAAACGATATATGTACTTATATTTTTATATTTATAGACTTAAATTCTAAGAACATTTATTCTGATTATAATAACTTGGTCTTATTTAAAATGTTTTCAAACCCCAGAAGGGTTTTCTTATTTTAAGAATTTTATGTTTTTGTCGCTTTTTTCACACTAAAATTTTAAGTGTTGAGACTAGAGATGGGCACGAGCCTTCTTTATGAGGCCCGGCCCGTCCCGGGACCGAAATCAATTTTTAAAGCCCGGTCCGAAACAAATTTTTAATTATTTTTTTTATATTCTTAATATTTTCCCAAAACCGAACAACGCCCGTTTACGATTCTCAGGCCTGAAGCCCGTGGAGCTTTTGAAGAGGCCCGAGGGATACGCAGCCCGAAAAGGCCCTGCTCATCTCCAGTTGAGACCAAAATCTTGACTACAGAAATTATTTTTAACAGTGTAGCTAGCGACAGAGTATATAAGTAATTACATAAGACAACCGCTTCGCTGCCGGCGTTACCGACAGCGCAGCCGCGCAGCTTTGGGCGAGTCCATAATTGCTGGAGTAATAAGAAATCAGTCTGAGTAAAATGTCAAATTGGAACACAAGTTCAATTCAACTACTATTTATTTGAATCAATTGGAACAAATAACTTAACAGCTACAGCAACAATAAAGGCTACAACACTCAAAGCTTTAACATCGACAACAACAACGCAGGACAGGACGGATAGCTAAAAAAAAAGAAAACAATAGAAAAAGTCTAAGTGAGGATGAATGTGTTAAAAAAAAAGAAAACAAGGCGCGGCGGTGTTAGACAAAGACTGAAGGCGGAAATTGCCCGTCTCAGCGGAGAATTGAAAAACACTGAAAATTCGCTTTCTTTCAACGCGTCAGATACCATAAATGCAAAGCGTTCGTACTATAAAGAACAGCTATTGCAATTAAAAAACAAACCCAAAAACCCAAACACACCATTAGTCTCCTATCGCCAGATAGAAGTTATAAATCAGAAAAGAGTACAAACTCCACCTCAGAAAAAAAAAATTCCGGAATTTGTGAAACTCTGCACAGCTGATTCCCGGGGCTCAGCCGTTGAAGAACACCCTGTGCGAGGACCAGCACCGGCACCGCCAGCGGGACAAGCTGAGTCTAAGGAGACCGACAGCGTTACAAAGAGTGCCAAGAAAATAGCCTGTGCAGACCCAGAAGACACAGAAAAAATCAACTGTCGCTCCGAAAGCGCTACCAAGTGCACCCATTATTAAGAATACCTATACATAAAATTTAAAAATTCAAGAATAGCTATTAGCGATTATATGTAAAATTGAGAAGGATGTCGCCCAATCTGAATATATGTCGGCAGGCTGTACCAGCTCTAGACAGGGATACAATGACACACACACACACACACACGGTTGTTTTCAAAAGCAGTTCTCTTCAAAAACTCTAGAGATTTGTGGAACACACCTGATTCACTTTGTTTTATGTAAAAAGCACACTTCGCAAATAAAAAAAAAAACTAATTTCTGATTAAATTTATTATTTAATTATTCAGTTTTAAATGGCAATAAACGAAACTGAAATTTATTGGAAACTTTTTAAGTAACAGATCTTCATAAACTGAAATAATAAAAAAAAATATTACGTAAAATTTGTTGCAATTAAAGAAAACACGTTGCAACGTTGATATAAAGTTCTTAAAACTACTTTTATTGCGTAAAGTAAATAAAATATTAATGAAAATATAAATTAATTGAAATGTACATGGTATATATGCACTTTATGAGTGTCTTCTGCATAACCGCATTACAAATTACCTGACATAACAACAATACCTTGTGCAAGGTAGTACATACGAGTGAGATAAAAAGTGTTGCATACTTTTAGGCGGTCACATAAAAATCCCAGCAGAGGAAAATGGCAGCGGCAGAGGTAGAGGCAGCGACTGCGTCGAGAGGTCAGCCAATTTCCATGGTCGAGTGGCAGCTGGAAAACTGAGGAAATTGGAGAGGCCAATGGAGAAATGAACGCGAGAGAAAAACTCAACTAATTATAGACGCCTTTTGCCAGCAAGTTGTTGCTTACTCGTCCCCTAGTTCCTGTTCCCGTTCCCGTTCCCATCCCCGTTTCCGATCACGATCACGATCACGATCACGACCACGCCCCTGTTCCCCGTTCCTGTTGCTGCCGCAGAGGAATCTTGAATGAGTTGAGCAGCCGAGCAGCGTCAATCGGCCGAAAAGTATTGGAATTTGGGGTAACGCGTCAGTTGTGATTCGATTATCGACCAACAGACAGCTAGATACTGTGAGAAAGAGATACAGCCAGAGAAGGAAAGAGAGAGAGAGTCATTGTATTATTCAATTGTGATGTCGCAGTTGCAACAGCTAACCAAGAATGTGCCACAAATGGCCATAAGTGCCTCGACACAGGAGTTGGCCTCATTGATCGACAATCATTTGGGTGAACTGCGTCCACCGTCTCCATCGTGGCGTGTGGCAGATTCTCCCATTTCAGGGCGTGGCATCTTTGCGGTGCGTCCAATTGCTAAGGGTGAGGAACTGTTTCGGGAGCACACATTGCTAGTGGGTCCAACGGCGCATCGTGGTCGCAATTTGCGTACCTGCATTCAATGCTATCACTTGCCACCTGGCGATAACGATGCCACAGCCTTGTGCAGCGCCGGCTGCGGATTGCCGGTGTGCTCCGGCTGTGTGACGTCGCCACGTCATGCGCTGGAGTGTCAACTGTTCCGCAAGTGGCAGCCAAAGGATGCCACTCGCATCGATCCTCGTGCGTTGCGTATCCTGAGCGTGGTGCGTTGTTTTTTCCTCAGCGAATCGCAGCGGAAGTTGCTCTATGCGCTGCAAGCGAATGCGGATCGATATTATATGCGGGAGGTGCAACGTGCCGCGGAATGCTTCGAGCACTTCCCACAGGAACAGGATATGTTGGACTATTTCTATCGCACCATCTGCGCCTTTAATACGAACGCCTTTGAGAGTCGCTGCCAGGTGGATGGACATGAGATTGTTGCCCGGGCCTTGTTCCCACTCGCCGGCATGCTCAACCATCAGTGTACGCCCAATGCCGGCCATCATTTCGAGGATGGGGAAACCATTATCGTCACCGCCACTGAGAATATCCCTGCTGGTGACGAAATCACCATGTCCTACACGAAACTCCTGTGGTCCACGTTGGCTCGCAAAATGTTTCTCGGCATGACAAAGCACTTCATGTGCCAGTGTCCGCGTTGCCAGGATCCTACGGTAAGTCACCGATCCAGGCAATCCTATAATAACCTCAATACTACACAAATTATCCAGCTAACGACCTTCCTTGGGACTGAAAGGAATAATACGAAAAAGTGGCATACATATAGGTCATTTACTTAAAAAAAAACACGATTTTTGACTTAATAATTCGTTATATCTTGATCTATATTGTGTTAAAATTGCTTATATAAATCGTGCATTCACTTCACTTGAGAGTATATAGAAGTATATTCAAGAAGTTATTGAATTACAAACAATAAACGAGTTTTGTTATGAGCTATAACAGTCTTGAAGTAAATGAGCGATACGTATTTTTCTGGTTCAAAGCAAATGTTTTCAATTTTAATCAGATAGAGAAAGAAAGGCTACTTGAAGAAATCTGTACTTATTGTATAAAAAAGAATATTGGTCAAAATCCAAAAATTTAATAAAGCAGAACAATATGATGAAAAGCAGAAAAATTTAGGCGACTTTAATACTTTATTATGTGTGTTCTCGAAATCTCTAGAGATTCTGAAGTGAAATGTTTTTAAAAACAACCGTTCGAAATGTTGGTGGTCCTTAAATGTCGGAGATTTAATATTTTTTAACAAATTTTTTTGTATCTTAAATTAATTTTAAAGATATTTTAGTGCAATTTAATAAATATTTAATTTTGTCAAATCTCTCAAAACTCTTTTAGACATTTGATAGCAATTGTTTCTTTTTTCGGGAACACCAACAATTGGTTTCCGGTTGCTTTAGCGCTGTTATAAATTTGTCGAACATACCTGTATATACTCTTTTTTACACCTATTATTCATTATTAAAAAACTGAACAGTTATTTCAGATTTGTAAGACAACAAATGTACATGCTTTAATTATTTGAAATCATTTTGAAAAAAGTCGAAAATCGTATGGGTTTTTGTACAGAAAAAAGAGAGAGATTAAAAGTATCTCTCTCTTCTCCTTATAAACTTATTCTCGCGCCTTTGATTGTCGCAGCGTGTTGCAATTATCGCGTGCCACAACCAAAATAGATGCACGCCACATGTATATACTTATTTTTGTATCTGTATCTGTATCTGTATCTGTATCTGAATCTGAATCTAAATCTCTGGCTATGTGGGGCACTAGAGACATCATCAATGAATCGTTTCAACACTTGGGCAATTACTTAACAGCAGTTCATTCACCTGTTCATTCATCTCTAGACTCATATATAGTTCAAATATTGCATGAAAGCGCTTTGAACAATTTTGAGAATACGATTTTGTGGCGCAGCCAACTTAGCTGCTTGATTCTTATTGTCTTTCTTAAATGTCTGGCAGCTCTTGACAGTATAACGGTTTTTTGAATTTCTGGCAGCACTGTGTTGCATAATTTAATCGACTTATCGATGCGAAATGATAACTTTATGAGAGTGAAAATTTGTATCATTGTTAATATAGATAAATATAGAAAAATAGCTAATTCTAAATGTTATGAAAAATATATTCGTTTGGCAAAACAACTTTATTAACTCACAAGTAGAAAGCGCCGAAATTATTAGACACAAATTTTCAAAGCTCTCTGTTCACCCCAAAAACAGAAACAATTTAATCGACTTGGTTTCTCTCGTCATCGAACAGCTTTTTTCGGTGCTTTTGTGTTATCTGTCATATGTTTTGTGTTGAGCAGCAGAACAGAAGTGTTTGGAATGAAACAACTTAGAAAAATACTTATTAAAGCTCAAGTTAATAGAGCAAAACGACATTATTGAAATACGAAAGTTTTGTGTCTGTCATCGATTTTAAGTTGTATGTAATCTCCCCAAAAATATATAAAAAAAAATATTTTGGTTGATAATAAAAAATACAAAAACATGTGATTTTTTTATTAGATTATAAACCGAATATAAATGGATTTGTCAAAAAATGTTTTTTTTTTTCGAATTTATTAACGTCAAAACAGTGTGAAAAGCGCCCTTTTACACTTGTAACAACACTTATGTTCACACTTTACCACTGGCATTGAGGGCCATTCAAAAATACGAACGAATGAATGAGTGAGTGTGTGAGTGAATGAGTGAGTGAATGGATGCTCTGAATGACAACTTGTTGCCATTTCTAAATAGCTGTCTTCTCAATTCGCTCGTCTCATGGGCTATGTTGCTTTCAATGAATGCGCCTAATCCACGTACCTCATTTATTCCTCTTCTCCCCATTTGCCACCTTACCACCCCTCGCCGCACGCCTTGGTCCTCCCCGTTTGTCAGCGTCCGTGTCATAATGCATATTCCTATGGGTCTGGGCAAACTGCCAGTTAAAGCTAATGGAAGCCCAAACTAGTTCAAGTACAAATACACACGCGCTCACACACGCATACACACAAACATGCACACACACATAGTGTCAAAACACGCACGCACATAAGGCACGCCAGGGGGCGCTACTAGAAATCTTGGGATAGATAGAAACGAGGCAAAAACAACCATTAGAAAATCAAACTCAAAGAGAACAACAACAAACATATATCAAGACTCAAATGATGTCAGATCTAACATGAAGAAATCTCATTTTTGTTTTTCTATTCCGTCCTTTTATTTTCTTTTTTGGTATGATCAGTTTTTTTCTTTTCTTTACGTATACGCACTTATTATGTATTTATTATATTTTTATGTTTGTCATTATTTCTTTTTCCTTTTTGTCGCTTAAAATACATACATTTTGTGCATATTTTTCAACAGCATGAAAACTAAAAACATTTTTGGTTTTTTCCTTTTATTCTCTGAGTTTTTAGGTCTTGGAAATTAAGGTGGAACTTGTTCAGAAACTTTTCGTCAATGAATTTTTGAGTTCAGTTGAAGGGGCTAAAGACATGGTTGGGGGAGTGCTATGGCTTTGTGTGGATACGCGGGGGTTAAGTTCATGGGTTCAGGCATAAAAGAAATGTTTAACTGATTTACAGGTTGGCGCTTCTGTGGATACCCTGTAAATAAGGCATTGGTAGTAGTAGTGTAGTAGAGTAGTATAGAATTTCAGCATTTTGGATACATGCAAATTAAGGTCATATAAAGAAGATTCTCTTCAATAGTGTAGAGACGGTTTATTTATTTTTAATTTAAATGAAATGGTTATTTTTTAAATGAACAGTTTAATTTTGAGTATCCAAACGGGAACCGTAACCGAAATAAATTATTTTTTATGAACCGAAAACCGAAACGTTTATACCGTTACTCTTTAAGTACACTTTTAAAAAATGTATTTGCTATTTTTTTTATTGAAATTTCTGAAAATTTAAAATTGTATGTTTTTATTGGGACTCCTTAGATTTACAGGGTATATGTTTATTTAATTTTAATTAATTTTATTTATTAGGTTTATATTTAGTTTTCTATTGATGCGAAGAAGCAACCATATGGTAAAATTTACTAGATATATGCGCTACGACAATATATAATATACGGAGTAATTATGTTATATAAACAAGTTTCTTAAGTTATGAAAGGGTATTTATGTATACAACTGCAATTATATGAGGGTATAAATATGGAATTAAAGGTTATCTATGTATACAACTGCAGTTATATGACTAAAATATTTAAATGTTCTAAAAATTTATGGAAACTCGAAATTTTTGTTGTGTAAACTTGAATAAATGTTCGAACTAAAATTTTGTGCGTATGGATATCTAAACTATGGCTCGAACCGAATGAAAAATTTCGAGGGCCTGCAGTCTTGAATGCATAGGGTAACTGCTATTTGATCATTTGCCGACTTGTATGAAACACGTTGCGTATACGCAATGGGAGTGTGCGTGTCTTGTGGCAAAATGGTGACAACGTGTGGCAGTCACGTGTCATGCGATTGTTAATGCTATTGTTGTTGTTGTTGTTGTTGTGGTTGTTGTTGTGATGATGGCATTGACATTATCTGCTGGCCGCGGCACGCAATCAGTCTTTTTGGGGCATGCCTTTAATTTATGAAGCGCCAACACGCAGTCGTCACCTGAAGAAGAAACTTCACCTTTCCTTATGAGGACTTATGAGGGACTGATTGCACTTTTCTTAGAATCTGAGCAACATTCTGTTCATCTCTCTCACTCTCTCTCGCCCTCCATTCAAGCTGCCGCAAGCTACAAACATAGGGAAGCCGCAAAAGCGTTGATGTTGTCACGTGGCGCGTGATTCTTGCCCAGAGCTCCTGTTGTTGTTGTTGTTGTCGTTGTCATTGTTGTTATTATTGTTGTTATACGTATTTATAGGCGTCTCATAACCGCAACACAGAGGCAGCGTCCAGGGGGGGAGGGAATGGAGAGGTGTACGGCGACAAATTGAAATGGCAAATCGAAGTGACAAGCAAAGGCAAGACGCAAGCTTTAGGGTTGTGTGTGTGTGTGTAGGGGTAGCTGGGTGGAGAGATGGGTGTCAGGGGGTGGTATACGTGTATGTGGGTAGAGAGTGAGTCTGTCATAGAGTCATTGTTGTTGCCTTTTTGTAGCCAACAATCCAATTGAATGCAACAGAAAATTGAATAAGAGTCAAAAGCAAAAGCGAAAGCGGCTTTACGCAAGCATGTGTGTGTGTGTGTGTTTGTGTATGTGTGTGTGTGTGCGAGGGTGTGCTCGTCTGTGTGTCGCGCCTTGGAAAATCATATTTTGTTCCTCTTGCTGTTGTTGCTGCCTGTAATTTGTGTTTATACCCAGCATTCATTGCATTAAATAATAGTATGTACTATAGCTTTGTGCACATCTTTGTAACAGGCAGAAGCAAATAATTCATATAATAAGATTTGACGACTAAAACCTTGTGTATGTGTTAGGAACGAAAAATATTGTAACTATGTATTACAATGAATTAAATTTTTCTGAAAGTTGTATATGTATAAAGTAAAATTTAACTTTTTGCATTTATATTAACTTTAAAAATTAATTTCATTTAGGCATCAAGAGTAAGGATTATTTTATTTTTTAAATTTAATATAGCCCAAAAATATAATCTTTAAATATAACCCAAAAAGCTATTGAAAATAAGTCATTTTATTCGATTGATTTCACTTGATTCAATAATTCATAATCAAATTTTTGACTTAGATAACTTTTTTGGGTTTCCTTTATAAGTACCTGCAACAATATTGGTGGAAAGTTCACCCCACAAGCTATTAATTGAAATTGATTTTTATTTTGATTAAAAACTGATTTGCTTAAATTAATTATATAGGATAAGTTTAGCAAACTAATTATTATTAATTTAATCAAATAACTCAAAAAATATTTTGAAATTAACAAAAAAAATATTTACTTGGTGTTCTTTTGGACTTTAAAGTGCCTATAAGAAATATAAAATCCGTAAATATTTATTGTGTAAACATTTATTAGATAAAAATAAAAATAAAAAAACAAAAAATGCGAAAGGAAATAATAAAAAATACACAAACAGCAATTACAAAATTTTAAATTTTATAAATATTAAAAATTCTAAGCGTTCGATTTGAAATTAAAATAGTATTGATAGACGTCTGCTTTGGAATCACATTAAAGTATTCATTATTTTCTCTGGAAGTTAACCAATCCAGATTACATTTTCAGCATAGCTCCATAATATAGACCATATTCTAATATCTCGATTATCGAATTGCGTGCCTATGATATTGTCAACAAATTTTGTTGCTTTAACTATTAGAGTCTATGGGAAATACATAGGTTTTTATACGATTAAGCTGATTAGGATATTTAATTTAAGATTTTTATAGACATGTTATTTTTTATTAGTTACGTATGTATGTGTATGCAAATACAAGGTATTTCATAGTCGGGCATACTTGACTAGAGTGTGCATGCTTGTTTTTGGTTGCGCGCTGCGTTTAATGCTCTCTGAGGGCGTCGCGTCGCGGCTCGTCGCAGCCCAGCAAAGACGACGTTGACGTTGCTGTCGACGTCAGCTTCAGCGTCACCGTCAGCGTCAGCGTCAGCGTCAACGTTGACGCCGACGCAGAACGTTTGAGGTCTCGTCTCGTGGTTTTGTCGCCAGCGCCAACGTCGCCTTCATCACTCGCAAACTTGCCGTGCGTTGCGTCGCTTCGCGTCGTTTTTTTTTTGTTTTGTTTTTGTGTTGTTGTGCTGTCAGGTTCTGTCAGCGATCCTGGCCAGGCAAGAAGAGAGTGAGAGAGAGAGAGAGGGAGAGAGATGACAAGTGACCAGATGAAGACAACGGAAACGATGGTCGCCCACATGGCGCCCAGTCGGAGTACAACACACGACCAATTGGCCCGTCTCATCGATGTGCATTTGGGCGATTTGCGGGAGGAGTTGCCCAACTGGGTGTTGGCACCATCTCCGGTTGCGGGACGCGGTGTGTTTGCCACACGTGACATTGCCGCCGGCGAGTTAATCTTTCGGGAGAATGCTCTCGTTGTGGGTCCGACGGCACGGAAGGGTTCCCAGCTAAACACGTGTGTTTGCTGCCATCGTCTATTGTCCAGTAAGCAGTTCCTCTGCCCGCATCGTTGCACGTTGCCCGTTTGCGGCGATTGTGCCGATTCCACGGCACATCGCAATGAATGCGAACACTTTCAGCGCTGGATGCCAAAGGATATAACCGAGCAGATGGAGAAAGAGAAACTCCAAAATACTGAGCAAAATGAGATAAAATCACTAAAAGAAAGCGAACCTACCATGGATGCAGTGAATCCCCTCTCCCTGCGTATTCTCACAGCTGTGCGCGTCTGCTATCTGAGCAAGGAGCAACGTGATCTTGTGGATGCCATGCAGGCGAATGCGGAGCGAGGCTATCGCCAGGAGATCATCAAGGCCGCGCAATGTTTCCGCAACTTTCCGACCACCGATAAAGTCTTTATGGATCAACTATTCCGTATCGTCGGCGTTCTCAATACGAACGCCTTTGAGGCACCTTGCAGAGTCGACAAGCACGAGACGCTTCTCCGTGGTCTTTTCCCTCTCACGGCGATTATGAATCACGAGTGCACTCCCAATGCGAGTCATTACTTTGAGAATGGAAAGCTGGCGGTGGTGCGGGCAGCTAGACCTATACCCAAGGGCATGGAGATAACCACCACCTATACCAAGATCCTCTGGAGCAATCTCACTCGCGGCATTTTTCTCAAGATGACCAAATATTTTGTCTGCAACTGCGATAGATGCAACGACAACTCTGTGAGTAAACGATATCGGAAATTTCTCCTTTACAGTTCCCACATTTTCCAGTTTCGCTTTTCTCACTTTCTCTTTTTCCCGTTTCTCTTATCCCAACCTTTTGCCCAAGTCATTAAGTGGATGAAGCTTTTTTTTAAATTGTTTAATTGGATAGTGTTAAAAAAACAAAACACTTTCACATTGTAAGTTTTTTATATAGTAAATAAATTTTGAACGTTTGAAAATTGTCCGTAGATTTTCGGATTATTTTAAAATTCGTTTCATACAGAGAAAAGAATTTTTGAGGCAATAGAAGAATCTTCTGATACACAAGAATTCTATGAAAAGGAGTTGAATTGATAACAAAAAATGGTATTTTTTTTTTTTAAATAAGATTGACTCATCTGAAGCAGTGAGTAACTTTCGAAAATAGAATGAAAATCGTTAAAATAAAATGAATAATCTACTTTATGAAAATAAAGTAGAATAATCTTCTCAAGATGTGCAAAGATTTCTTAATAAAAAACAGAAGAATTATATTATAATGGAGTTTCTTCTGAAAAATTAGACATATTTTCTAAAGAAGTAGTGGAATATTTCAAAGAAATAATGTTTGATAAAAAGACAAAATAAAACATAAAGAATAATGAAAAATATTGAATACTAGAAAAATCAAAACATAAAACTATTAATAACTAAACCTCAATTATCTTGTCTGTTTATTAACCGATCGAAATTTTCGGAAAACATCCGTAAAATAGCACACATTCCGTGTGCCAAGTCTCAAGGCTGAAGCTTAATTTGCGGTTGCGGAGAGGCTGTGACAAAATAGACTTGACCTGTGTGCACAACATTAGAGTATTATCACCTATAAGATAAGTCTATTAGATTTAGGTGTTGAGAATAGTCTGTTTGTAGATTTTATATTTATGCTAATGGTCTGATAAAGTGACAATCCTACATTATGGTATTTAAAACTCTCTTTTAATGACATAAATATATCAGATATATCAACAACGATTTGTATTTTAAAGGGTTTCAAGATTTTATTTTTCTTAACAATATCTACAATATACTTTCAAACTTTTGAGTTTAGCCAAACAAATAAAATATATTCGTAACAGGAATTTTTTTAAGTATTTTTCAAAGTATTTTAAACGAAAAGAGAAGTCTATATATACATATATGTTTATCCTTTTCATACTACTCCGTATAATTGATCAATGTTTTGCCAGACACATACACGTAAAACAATTATTGGAATATTTGAAATATTTTCTGAATTGTTTTTGTCACGCGAGGAAAAAGATCTTGAATAGATTTGAAAAAGTCTACAGCTGTCACAAGACTATAAGTGTGTGCGTGTTTTATCTGTATCTTAAACTGTTGCTGTATCTGTATCTGCATCTGTATTTGTATCTCAATCTTAAGATATACACGTATCTACATGTGTAGCATACGTGTCTATGCTCATAATCATACCACTTATATACGATATATCTACATATGTGTGTCTATACATACTATATATCTGTTGGATTAGATGAATAATAGCATTTGGCAGAGACATGACAAAAATGCGCTTAATTAGATTAGTTGCTTGATTTTTGCATGAACTTGCTCTGATGATGCAGAACTGAATACCCCACAAACTGTCACCCAACACCCCCGCCCCCGCTTGTTCTATCCTCTCTCTTTCGGGGTCTATCGGGCGGGAACATGAGCGTGAGCTCATTAGTGCAACATGACCAGACCCAGACCCAGACCCAGACCCAGACCCGGACCCGGACACGGACACGGATACGGCCCACAACTGACAGCCCACAGACAGACGAGACAGCTGCTGGTGTTCCTTGGCCAGAGGCGCAACGACAAGAGAGGAGAGCGTGGAGAGGGGAAAGGGAAGAGGTGGTTAGGTAACTGTTTGGGGGTGTCATTTTCATATGCCCCAACACGCACAGTCGCATTTGATAGTTGTATGAGAGTTTAACTCCCTATTCCCTCATTCCTCGCCCCCAACAATGGTTTCCTGCCCCGACACCGACGCAGGTGGGTTAGTCAAATGGCGCCGCCGAATAGAAAAACAAGCATATGAGAATATTGTAACGTTGCAACAGATAGACCTCTTGATACTCTACACCGGTAATTAAAGCTGTAATTGTTGTGATAGAGTAATACAATTTTTAAAAAGTCTTTTATTTAATATATCTGCGATACGGCAAAAATATAGGCTGCTATATATTTTAGAATATTAATTTGTCTAATGAATATATACCTGTATTTATAACTTAACATTTTTAAAGTAAACAACGAAATAATTAAACTTCAGCTCTTTCAAAAGCTGTACGTAGAAACTCTTAATTGTATTTATATCTGTATGTCTGTGTCATATATTTGCTTAAATGTAGTATACCCTATAGAGATCATTTATCGTCTACAGGGTATAAATTCCTATTGTAGCCATTTCATATGAATTGCGTATAATTACCTTTGAGTTAATGTTGAATTAATAATCGCTTATCGATTCAAATGCTTTCAGTAAACGTTTTTTTTTTGTTTTTTATTTTGACTGTATAAACTTTTCCACTTATTGTTACACTTTAGCAAGTGTGTGTGCGACTAGGAGATACTCTGCAGGCAGTATTCAGCTGATTGATATGATGGAACTATAGATAGTTTAAGATAGATAAGAACAAATTTCAAACTTATTTCTTTTGACTTATGCAGGGGTGCCACACAAATCGAAACCAACCGAGCATCTTAAAAAAATGAATGAAGATTTGATATATTTTCGATTGGTTGCCCTGATTATTTGTGAGTGTGATGGAAAGTGTGAAGATACTCTACAGGGATTTGTATAAAATGGTTGAAAGTGTTTTTAACTTTCATTAAATATGTACATATAACTATAATCTCAGGCTTCAACATGGGCTTAAGCATTAAAGTCATTCTGTTTTTACTTATTTAATTACGACTATCTTCTTTTTATCAATTTTTTGTCTTTTAGGAGAATGGCACTTATCTATCGGCGTTGTTTTGCCGGGAACAGGGATGCAAGGGTATCGTAATACCCATCCAGACGAAGACACTGCAGCCAGATTGGCGTTGTCTCAGCTGCGAGAATGTATTTCCCCACGCGAAGATGGCACGATATCAGGATTTTGCTCTGAACACGATCAACAATCGGATCAACACGTGCGGTGTTCGTGACATGATCCATTTTATCAACGATCTGTGTCCACGGTTTTGCCCTCCATCGAATTATGTGCTAATCGAGGCCAAGTTAAATGTGATCTGGCGGATGACACGACTCGGCGCTGAGGAGTATACGCCCGAGGAATTGATCCACAAGGATCGCTATCGGGAGGAGATATTGGCCATTTTACATAAGCTCGGTGCTGGCGAGTGTACGCTGAAGAAGCTAATTACGGAGGAAATACAGTGAGCGCTAAGAGTTCACCAACCCCACTCCAGCTATGTGTGTGCGTGTGAGTGTATTCTGGTGTGTGTGCTGTTGTTGTGTGTCTGTTTGTGTGTGTGCGCTGGTGGGTTCAACTGTTGGCCAATCCATATGTTATAGCTGCTAAAAATTGTTATTTTTTCCTTTTTTTGTAATCTCACTAGATATGTATGTACTATATAATTTAATAAAAACAGAGCTCTTCAAAAGAATATGTTAATTTCTTCTGTCCTATCTACGATATATCTATACGTATAAATGCCTGACAGCTGTCAAAGACTAAACATAAAACATACATAGAAGAGTTCACTAAAACTCAAATACAACTTTTCTAGTTTGGAAATCTTTAGGAAAAATTTGTTTTTTTTTTTTCAAATGAAATTTTAACATAGAGTACCATTTCAAGATTTTTGAAAAAAGTTGTAATATTCTCGAAAAACGATTAAGAAAAATCCATTCTTACCTCTTAAAATCAGCTGCAAGATAGTTTATGTAGAGTCGAACTTCCCCAACTCGAATCACCTTATCCAAAGAAAAAGTTCGACTTATGGAGACTTCGAGTTATGAAATTTTTTTTTATGCTTATTAAAAGAAACTACATATTCATTCATGTTAAATTGTGATGTTTTTACAAGCTACTACAAAAATTATTCAAAATGTGAGCTGTTAAATTTTTTTATGGTTAAAATTGAACAGAACTGATTTTTTAAGTTTCAGTTTTAAGAAATTAGTTACTTAAATTCATACACTTCAATTTAGTTTTACTCTTACTTTACTCTACTCAATTTTTTAGGATTCTCTTATTCTTAAAATTAAAGTCTGATAATTATTTTTTATATGTTGTTTTCTACAAAAATGGCCAGTTTATGGGTGATTTTTCAGAAAACATCGACTTAAAGAAGCACTTGCCAATAGTTCGAGTTATGGAGAATTTCGACTTATGGAAGTTCGAAATACGGAAGCAGAATTGTTTGTAATTTGCTTAGTAAACGCTATTGCCACTCAGTTATGTTCTAATTGTGCCTCAAAAAGGTTTATAAAATATGATTGAATTTGAAAAAAAAAACTTTGTTAAGCAAAGCGTCCGTTTATTAAAGGACACTACATGTTTGTATATATGTATGTTTATGTATGAAGACGTATTTATATTTAATTTACTAACGATCTATTTGTAATGCCGTACTCAAAGACTCGTCGCACGAGTAATGGAGAATTTCAAATACTAGTGGTATTGTCTAGTATTTACCATATTTAAATGTGCGGCTTTCAATTCTTTTCATGAATAAACATGTAGAACTGTGTGTAAATAAGTAAAAATTGCAGCCGTTTGTTTCTTCTTCTTTTTTCATTTCTTTAATGTAATAACAAATATATGAATGTATAATAATATAACAAATAATTGTCATAATGCTTAAAACTTAAACACAAACGGAAAAAAAACACATAGACTTTATTTTATATGTATGTATAGGGTTTACTTGTGTATAATATATATCTGTACTAGATCTGTATATAAGGCCATAAGCATAATAATTTCAGAATTACTCGTAAATATTTTCAAAAGAGACAAGAAAAAAGCACGAATTGTGCGTGCTTTTGTTTTGTTCCTGTTTCCCTTTTTTAGTCTCCACCTTTCTTTCATTTCCTCGCATTTGTTGTTGTTGTTTATAAATAATGTACGACTATACATAACATAAAATACATATGTCTCTCTGTCTACTTATGTATATACATTTATCTCTATATAATATTTTTTTTTCTTCAGTTTTTCCTTTTTTTTTATCATTATTATAAAAATTTCCCTTATGCTTAAAAAGCAAAAAAAAATTAGAATAATTAACAATAACAGTAAATGGTAAATGTTGTATAACAAAATGTCAATGATTGGAGTTGAGCATTATGTGCGCTCTTCGCATCCTGTAACCCCCTAGAGTCCCCTCCCCCAATATTTCCGGGGAGAGAGAAGCTAACTTAGCGCCAACTGCTCCGAATTGAGCTTTCGCTCGGCCTTGTAGTTCTGATAGCGTTGTAGGGGGGGAATGACAAACATGACCAGGCCACTGAGGGCTATCATCACTCCGGCCATAAGAAAGGCAGGCGCATACGAGTTTGTTATGTCAAACAACCAGCCTGAAAGAGTAAAAAAACAAAAAATAATAATAATAATAAAATGTTTAATCTCTATATACATATAGTAGTTTGTCTTACCGCCAATAGGCGCCCCAATGAAGCTGGCAATACCCTGGAAGAGCAACAGTAGACCAAATGCATTGGTCAACTTATCCAGACCGAGCAGATCAACGAGTATTACGGATGTGAGGCCCACATAAGCGCCGATCGTGAACCCAAACACCGAACAGTACACCATGAGTGACCAATAGTCCGTGCACAGTGGCACCATCGCCGTGGCTGCAAGTCCAAATTTAGAATGTTATTAAATAAAATAGGAAATTTACAATTTGCTGTAAACGACAAAATGATAATGTAAGTTCAAAGTAAATACTTAGATGTATGCCCTGTTGTAAGGAAGAAGATTTATTATTGTACACTAAACTTAATGAACATGTTTTTTAGAATGTATTCTTCTAGGTAAATAAAATATGACACAGGCAAAGGAATAATGAAAAATGTCAATAAGGTCAATTTCTCATGGAAAGATAAATATGTTATATATCAAAGGAAATAAAATAATATAGAGTACTATTGCTTTGTGCCTATAGAATATTATTCTTTTAGAAAATGTACACAAATAATGTTATATTATTTGACGTTAAATAGGTGTACTTTTATGGAGTATATACATTATAATCAGCATCATCTTTAAGACTTTCCACTTTGAATAGATCAGGATAAACGACAGGTGTAATCTTGATATTACTGTGAGATAATTAAACTAAGTATACAAATATTTACTATATTCTTTCAAAATGATCGCCCAATAAACTTTGCATTTATTTGCGAAGCTAATTGCAATAGAAAGCACGGCTAGCGCCACCTAGCGATGAGTTGGCTGATCAGCAGTACTTACAGATGCCGCACACAGTGAGACAGACGTTGTAGATGAGCAAACGATTCACCCACGGCTTGTCCGAAATGTAGCCCAAGATGATGCGTCCCACGGTGTTGGCCACTCCTATGGTGGCGATCAGATAGCTGGCCTCAGTCTTATCAATACCAAGAGTCTTCGCTTGGGCTCCTATATACAGATATGGCAAATTGAAACCTATACTTGTGCAGAAATTCGAGACGGCGAAGATGACAAATATGATGTCCTTCATAAGTGAGAAGTTCATCATTTCGGCGAACGTGTCGCGCGTTTCCTTCGAGCAGCTGATGCAGCCACAGCATTTGGTTAGTTCCTGTGGATCAAATAAAACATAACTAAATTCATTTTTGAAGCTCATTTCTATTTATATTCTGTTCATTAGTTATCCTGATACAACATAACTGACTAAGTTTGCTTCCTTGTATTCAACTCAACTAGCTCAAATATATTGGAAAAAATATTAATAAAATACATTATAATATTTTAAATGTTTCAATTAAATCAAATGAAATGAACTAGTTTAGGTGGCTTTAATATATCGAAAGAACCATTTGACCATCATACTTGTAGTTAAATAAACTTATTTTACCTGTGCTTAACTGACCTAGCTCTTGAAAAATTACTTTCGAACTAGATCAATTGCATTTTAAGAACTGGTTCGCTTAAACAATTATTGGCTGAACTAGGTGAAAAGTTGTTTCGCGATATTACGAATTAATTTAAGTAATTCTTTCCTCACGGCCGGACGTTGCACACTGGGACCGCAGGCCGAAAAGCGTGGAATAAATATTAGTTTTGACGAAAGATTTTGTAAAAAGTTATACATGCATTCGACAGAGAAATCTTCAAAGATTACGAATCCAGAAAGATTTGAAATAGGATAAAAATTGTGGGCGTGACAGCCTCTCAAAGTTAACCCATTTTTAAGTGAGCAAATTTTACAAAAAGTACAATCTTTTAAACGGAATTGTAGACAAGTTATGCGACTGATCTTTATGCTTTTGATTTCATATGAAAAGTATGTTAATATCTCATGAAATACTCTAAAAAAATTGTTTCTTAAATTAATTTTTTGGTTTTACCAGCAATGTCTAAAAAAAACACTAAAAATTTTGCTATCTTTTAGCTTTCACTACTACCACTATCCCACTACTACAGGACAGGACGTTTTAGTATTTAAGCATAGTTATAGTACAAAAACTGATGCAACCTCGTCTTTAAATGGTGGTAGAAGAGGAAGAGAGCACTGCAATTACATACGTTTTCGTTATCCCAGACATCATTCAAGATTTTCAAAAAAAAAAAAAAAAAAATAATTTACTTTTGTAATTAGCGTAATAAAACTTTTTTAATAATTCAACAATTTTGGTGTAAAGGACGAAAAAAGATTAAAATGGAAATTTCGGACAAAAAATTGTTTTTTTTTTTCTTAAATTTTACATGCAAATCACATGTAGAACATTTTCAAGCTATCAAATACTTTTAAAATTTTGAAAATATTTTTACTGGTTGAAGAGATATGATTTTGCAATGCAAAATGAGAAATGGTCCCACTGTGCTTTGTAAGGCTAGCAAGTGTCTACATATTGTGTCTGGAGCGACCCGACGAATGTTTCAGTTAGAGGACGGCGAACTATAGATATATGTACATATATGGATTGCATGAGGGGGTAAGGTTATGGGTATTACTTGGTGCAATTCTGACGTTGATTTGCATAAGGGCATGTAAGTAGCTTATGCTATTTTTGTTGACCGATGATCTGGTGAATAATGAATAATTTCGAGTGCACATCGAATTGCGCAACCGGGTAACAATACTTTGGGCGCAGTATTGTCGCTGGTAATTAGTCTGTCAGTGTGCACAGGGCGATTAACACGAGCTTGGCTATTGTCAATAATGGCACAACTGGAACAATTCTATGAGAACAGTGAGATCTTTGTTACGGGCGGTTCGGGGGTCGTGGGCAAGGCTCTGATCGAGAAACTGCTTCGTTCCTGCAATGTGAAACGGATCTATGTCCTACTCCGTACAAAGAAACAACTAAGCGCCGAGCAACGTTTAGAGAAACTGCGTCAGGCCAAGATATTCCAAGTGTTGCGCGTGCAGAAGCCCAATGAGGTTAATAAACTAATTGCAATACCGGGTGACGTATCCCTACCACAACTGGGCATTGCACCCGATGACCATAGCAAACTGAAGGATGTCTCCATAGTGTTCCATTGTGCCGCCACCGTGCGCTTCGATGAGCCCCTCCGTGTGGCACTTCAGCTCAACGTTGGTGGCACCCTCGAGGCTCTCAAATTTGCCGAGCAACTGCATCAACTGCGTATCTTTGTGCACGTGTCCACCTTCTTTAGCCAAACCTATCTGAAGCGTGTAGAGCCCAAGGTAAGTATGGGACTACCTCATTTTTAGTTTCTATTGAATTTCCCATAATGGACTTTCCTATAGTACTATACCTCACCCATGGACTGGCGACTCTGTCTGCGATTATTGAACGAGATTAAGGACGATGGAGTACTGAATGCGCTGACCTCTAAGTGAGTCGGCAATAGTCCTCTTCTCTTTGTATTTTTTTATAGATGGAAAACAGACCCCATCAAGTATTTATAGTATTCTAGCTAAATATCTCAAACCATGTTTGGCTGAATTCCAATTACTATATCATATTGCAATCATAGGAAACTATCGGGTGAAAGTAAAGATTCTTATGAAAAACTGTTCGTTATTCAAGATATTTTAACAAAAAGTAATATATTTTTCTATCCTAAACCAAAAGTGTTATAAGTCTGTCTGTGCGTAAGATCTAGAAAAATCCAATTTATGTACTTATATACTACAAGTAAATCAAGTTTATTTACAGTTTATTTTGCCTCGCAGCAAATTAAAAAAATTATAAACTAACACTAGGCAGTAAACTTGAACTTCTCTATCAGACGCATAAAATATATCAGGCCTGTCCTGTTTTCACTTTCGGCTAGATTTTGCGGAAATGAATTTCCTTTACTTGTTCGGGTTTTCACTTTAGATCAGATTTTACGAATTGAATTCACTTGACATTGAGTGAGTTTAAATTCGGTTGAGATAACTTGCTGATTTTGACATGGTTAGGTTAAATGAAAGCGAAAACAAAATATTTATAAAATACTTGAATATATTAGGAGTAACTTTGCATCATCAGAAAAATAAAAAAATTTGTATTTGATTTTTAAATTAATTAAAAGTCACCACACGTCGATTTTAACCTAGAAAATTTGTCGGATTTGCTCAGCCTGTTTTAATTTCTGAAAGTATTTGTGAAAATAAATGTGTAATTTAGTAGGGCTGCCCTTGCATGTTCAAAAAACGAGTAAAGTTTTCGGCACATATTTTGATCAACAATTTGATTGCTTTCACTATAGCGTAATACAAAATAAAACAATTCTGTAAAATCTATGTCTGCAATAAGTTTATTTGCTCTGAAACTTTTCCATTACTGTTTTGCCTTAAAATATGCATCACTAAATCGGAGAAGGGAAATACGATAGGAAATTTGTAAAAAATTTCAGAGAAATTTATGGGAAATTCGCGTCAAATTACACTAGGCAACAGCCAAAAAATTACACGAACCAAACCCACTTGATAGATTTGGGGCTCCAAATGACGAAAACCATTTTTTTTTTTTTAGAATTTTTTGAAAATCTGGCTTTTTTTTCGTACTTTTTTTCAGAGGTGCGCCCAGTTTTTTCGTCATTTTCAACCGATTTTCAAAAACTTTACTTTTCCTGAAAGCCATTGAATATATCTATAATTCATTAATACAAAGTTTTGGATTTAAACTTATAGTTTATGAGATATCAGTTTTTGAATTAAGAAAATTATGATTTTTTTTAAGCTTTTTTTTTAGCTTTTTTTACTTTAAAATTCGAGAAGAAGTCGAAAAAAATTTAATACATTTTGTCTTTAATTTTATTTTTATAGCTGCATTAATTACGAGTCGTTTATGATATGTCTTATCAAAATCTGTCGAGAGACGGCGATGTATTATTTTTTGTCTAGGCATGTTTTTGTCGACTTTTTTGACTTTCTTGTAGAGTGGCATAACCTTTAGCATGAAAAACTTTTTTGTTTCTTAAGATATCTTAACCAAACTCACAGATAGTGTATTTGGGACTGTCTCATACACCCTTTGTATTAATGAATTATAGATTTTATTTTATTTTATTTTATTTTCGATTTTAGAGTTTTAAAGTCATGAAACAATCGAAAAAACCAAATGGAATTTTTGTTGCAAGATTTTTTTAAAAGTCTTAGCACATAATCTTTAAAAATATTTTAGAAATATTACTTAGGTTATTTAAAATAAAAATTTGTAAACGCGGTTCGTCATAGATATCTTTCTTGTTTTTTAACTGATTTTCCACACAGAATGATTGTGGGATTTCCTAACACTTACACCTTTACCAAAAACTTGGGTGAATCTCTGATCAACGATTATCACAAGCGTCTGCCCGTAATTATTTATCGTCCTTCCATAGGTAAGTGTTAACCGTATTCTACAGAATTCTTAATCAATATTTAAGAAATTTGTTAGTGCTCTTTTCTGTACGTGAACCTCTACCGGGTTACGCACCATCCCTGATGGGTGCTATGGGTCTTTTTTCGCTGGTGGGTGCTGGATTGTTGAAGACCGTCTACATAGGACGTGACATTCACCTGGACCTAACGCCACAGGATATGGGCATCAAAGGATTGTGCTACTATGCTAAGGCTGGCTATGAGGCCTATCGAAACGGGTAAGTAATCCCCATATAATTAAATTCAAGTCTAATGCGACTTTCGTCGCAGCCCGCCTAAGGAGTTGTTGGTATATCAGACATCCTCCAAGACACACATACCTCACACCTTTATCCAAATGGCGGAACGTATGGACAATATGAATCTATGGCATTATGGAGCACTCCTTAAAAATTTCATGTTGCCTGGCTGTCATTATACGGAAAATCGTTTCGTTTACAAGTTCCTTGTCTTCACCAAGCAGATAATACCCGCTTTGATTGTTGACCTCCTATTGATACTCTTCGGACGACCACCCGCCCTCATGGGCATCATGAGAAAAAGTTATCACACGCTGGAGGTAATGAAACCGTTTATGTTCAACAATTATGACAGTCCCGGGACAACAGATATCGCTGACATTATTAGGCTAAACAGAGAGTAAGACAATTCAATAGATCTATGCCCAATTGGAGGAGAGATAAACTCTACTGACCATAATTACAGCACGGAGTTTGATGTGTGGGATGAATATGAATATGCTGGATCCACGCAACGTTTAATCGACGCCTGTACGAATATGTTGGTTAGCATTCGACATGATCTGCTCAACGAGGATCCGAGCACGTTGCGACGCGCTCAGATAATTATGCGCATGTAAGTATTTCTTATACTTTATGGTTCTCCTGATACATCCTTAGAGTTTCTACAATTTTACACACTTCTGAAAACATCTCGGATCTGCTTGCTTCTTTTCAATATATGTTTAGTTGCTCCTCTACTCCTGATTCTTTTTCATTGCTTCCAATACACCTGATAGACCTGAGTAAATTTTTTACTATTTTTCAAAACTTTGATATTTACTTTTGTCTTATGAAATCAATCAATATTTCCATATATTCGGTTCGATGGTTCGAACCATAGGAAAAGACTGAGTTTCGGTTAGTGAACCGGTTTAAATACGGCTATATAATTGATTCAGATCCGGTTTGCAGACTTGATTTTCATGTTCCCATATTCCCTAAAATTTTCCAAGACTTCATTTAAGTTTTTCATGTTTCCTGATACTGATACTGTCCTCAACTTCACACAGATCACACATTTATAGTTATATTTCTCTTTCTCCACTTTCTTTCTCTCTCTCTGTTTTTCTCTGGTTTATAGCAAGCAAAGCATATACGCTGCATTCCGCCTCTATTTGCTCTACAAGCTTCTGAGCTGGCTCTGTTATCGCTTCCTGGTCTAGATGTATTTATTGTATTTCGGCTTCGGTTTATCGGAGAAGTGTTTTTTTTTTGTCTCTTGCTAAGTTGTTATTAAAATTCTAATAAATGTTATAAAACTTGATTTTGAATGTTACACAACTAAACTTTAAATGCATTTAATAAAAGTTTAGGGAAATCAGAATATAAATGTCAAGAAATCTAATTTCAATTCAAATTTCCGAAAAGAAACCTTAAACCGAATTATGAATGGAAAAGAAATTCAGAGGTGGAGAAATACAACGCGGATTAATCTTACCTGACTCTGACCCAGCGAATGACTCTGCCGTAGCGAGCCGTACCGCTTGATAGCGCCGGAGCCGGAACGTGAGCGGGAGAGATCATTACGTGAGCTGGCATACTCGGGTATATTGTGTAGAGAGCCCTGAAATGAAAGTACCATGTGAGACTCTATGGCTACGGTAATCAAATGTGAAGCACTGATCGTACCTGGTAAAGCGCATCCGGTCGGTACATGGTACCACTGGCGCTACGCTCCCGATGCGAATCGCGGAGTGGCATCAACTGCGGCTGACTGGCGAATGTTCGAGCGATGTCATCATTGCTGTTGCTCTTCACCACCACCGTGGTGGCTGTTAGCGCCTGTCCATTCACCAGCCCCGATCCATTTGAGTTGTTGTTCTACGAAAATGGCAAGGTAGAAGTCTAGCAGGTGCAGGTATAGTGGTTACTAGCTCTAACTTTACTTACCAGACCCGGCTTGAGGTTGTGTCCCACACTGTTGGATCGACAGAGTCCGTTGCCTCCAGTACCACCAATGGTTGATGCATCTGTACGTTGCGGTAGCTGCAGATACTGATCCGTAACGGGCTTCGATTTGAGTGGTTCCAATTCAGCGGGTGTCGCATTTTGATCTTTAATTGTCGTTTTTTTTGCCTGTTTGGAAGCTTTGGGCTGTGGCGCTTCAAGTGGCCTAAACATTGCACCAAATATGATGCAATTGAGCATGAGACCGCCTATGATTAACATCGCACCACGCCATCCATAGCTACCAATGAGGGCCGACGTCAAAGGGGCGAAGACAAAGGTGCCAAATCCTGAACCGCAGACAGCGATACCCGTGGCGAGAGAACGTTTCGCCTCAAAGTATTGTGTCACACTGACAATCGCCGGTAAATAGATGAGACCGAGTCCCAGACCAGTACCAAAGCCAATGGTGACTATTAACGTGGCCACATTCTGGGCAAACATGCTGCCAATTAGGAAACCCGCTGCCAGAATTGCCCCCGCAATGGTAACCGTTCGGCAGCCGTACCGATTTACAAAGGAAGAACTGATGGGACCTGGTAATCAAAAGATAATAATTTGTACTATGTAAAATTAATAATAGTATCATTGCTAGGTTTACCTGATGAGAAGGTTACTCCCACCATTATGGATGCTATCCAGGCGGTATAGCCTCTACCCTCTTCGAAGTACAGAAGAAACTCATCAAAGAATATGCCAAAGGAATACGTCAGGCCATCAGCTAAGATTATTAAGAAATTTTATTAGGTTAGGTTAGGTTTCTTATCTTCATGGTAACAGTCAGTTTAACTTGATGTTAAACTAGCTAAGGTTCAGAATAGCTAATATTAACAACTATAGTGATGAGAAAGTATGCGATAGGTTAGGTTATTTTTTCATTCTAATTTTCATTGCCAGTTTAACTTGTAATTAAACTAGCTAAATTTTTCAAGTTCATAGATAATTTGACAAGATAACTATAGTTAAGTATTTTCAAAAAATTTAACCAAACTTAAAAAATTTCAAGATATACGTAAGAGTGAACTAAAAACTTATATAATAAAGTTAACCATCATTGAACTTTTACATCCAATAGACGAGTTGAAAATACGCATTATGTGTATTTAATTTGATAATCTAAAACGCCGATTCAATGTAATTTTCATTTAACTTTAATAAACTATACTATTTTTAACTATAAAACATGTGTGAATTAATTTAAACAAAATCTTTCTTTACCCGTAAGTCTCAGTCTACATTTGCTAACATATCAAAAGTGATACCATTGTCTGTACACATTTTTACATATGGCAACGCCAAGCACCAAAGCACCAAAAGTTGAATCCCGAAAAACTAGGCAACAAAACTAGGTAACACAAAATGGAAACAAAATTGAAACGAAATTATTCGTACAATCATTAAATTTGTCAATACAACGGTCTAAATCTGTTTAGGTGGCCTTTAATAGTAGTTAAAATAGTTTTGTTGTTATGAATGTTGTTGGTTATCAGCAATGCTACCGATGGCATTTATATGGTTAAAAACTAACCCAGATAGGAACCGACCATTTGAAGCTTCTTATGGCCGGAGCAATTAGCCGATTGATAAGATTAGTGGGTTGGCCACTTCTCCAATTACCCAATTAATAATTATGTATTAAAAAATTACATTTGTAGTTTTGCTATAGCCCCAATTCCTTTTCTCAGTCTATATCAATTTCTTCCCCCATCATAAATCAACAGTTGACTAACGTTTTATGACTTGCGACTGACACAACAACACTTTTATGGTAAAGAAGGACAAGGTACATTGAAGGTATAGGAGAGGGGCTGTAGCCGGTCAAATTGTTGGATTTTATTAATCTATGAATTCAGCTCCAAAGCCGTTGCCGGGCGGCTAAAATACGGATATTTTCTTTATTAATCATTGTTAGCAACATGCGCTACTTTAAATACACTTGAAAAAATAAAATCAAAATCTACGCACAGTGGTTGCCAGCCAACGATAACCTATTAAATTCAACAATGATGTTTATCATTAACATTAATATTAATCTCTGTTTGAGTTTCGATTACTAAAGAAGTGCACTTAAGTTTAGTTAGTTTAAATTTAGCTAGAAATCTGTTTAGCTTATCATATCAGTTGATAGAGTTATATTAGTATATTCGATTATACTTGTGTACAGATATGATAATCTGTGTAATGTAGGCAATAAAGACAATTATTTCTTAATTTATTCTTGCCTTTTCTGAACACTCAATAAATAGTATTTATTTATCCATATGTATTGGTCTTAACATTTTCAAATTATTATGTTAAATATTAATAAATTGTGTCTAAAGTTACTATCCTATTAAAATTTTGTGTTGTTTTGTTTTATATATATAATAATTATAAACCCATCAATCTTTTTAAAGCTAAGTTCCAACTAAGATTTCCTTTGAGAACATTCAACCAAGGCTGCAAACCGGTTCTGAACCGGATCATGAACCGAACTCTTAAAAATTATTTAATTTGCGAACCCGAACCTAAGCCGAACCAATAAAAATATTTTTTTGTATGAAATTGAACCAAGGCCCGAACCCAAACCTTGGAACCTCGCGAACCGAACCGATGTCTTGCTCTATTCGAACCGTCGAAACGATCCTATAATAAAATTTTGGAGGTTTGCAGCCTTGTTTTTAACATAATTTTTTTAATTTTTAAGCTACTTCATAAGACGCTATAAAACATAATATAATTTAAGTAAAATACCAATCTAATACGCATTTATGACCTAACATATGTCTGGGATTTTTTTTTTTTGCTTACCTTAATCTATTCGATTCAACTCAGATATGGAATTTAAAACATTATCTTACTAACTCTACAAATACTAATTGCCGTATACATATATGTTTATAGAAAGCAAAATAACTGATTAAATATGTGAACGTAATAGCTAGTTGCCTGATTTAATGTTCTGTATTTTTGTGTTATGCTTATCCTTGTCATACAAATGTAATTGAATATTATATGTGTAGATAAATGTTATTTGCCCCACTGTGCAATTCATGGTAAATTCCCTGCAGAATGTGTACTTACTGACAACGTGTATCATGAAGGAACCAAAGACTACTATCCAACCCCAACCTCCATCGGGGGGCGTGGGCATTGAATCCATTTCCATTTCACAGATTGCATTTCCATTTCCCGGCTGCTGTTGTTGTTGTTGGGATTTTCTTCGTGCGGGCGGACCGTGCACCATGTTGTTGCCTTTGTGGAATGTGTGAAAGCGCCGCGACTTCCGCTCTCTTCACTTCTTTAATCTCCTCTCTTTTCTCTATTATATCTCCACGCTGGTTTTATTGTCTCTGTGACTTGATTGAAATTTCCTTTGACAACAGCGGCTGTTGCGGCATGTTGCACGTTGATCGCCTGTAGGTGACAACAACTAAAATAGAAATTGAAAGCAATTAGCAACATGTCATATTTTATATGAAAACAAAAATAAATACATTTATTTAGGCTCTCTTTTATAATGTCCCCAAAACTTAAGAAATTGACTAAGAAATCATAAATAACATATCATATTTAAAAAAAAAAGTCTTAAGTTCGATTTTTTTCTAAATTGGCAATAATTTCTTATGCTATTAGAGACACTACGCTTGGAAAGTATGTAGGTTCTCCTATATTCTAAGCTAATAATAATATCTAACAATTTAGCTATGTCTTCTTCTGCCCCGGAAGATTATTAAGTGACAAAACATGATAAATGCTTTGCTTTCGGCACTGCACAAAAAAAAGCTATTTTTGGGTATAAAGAACGTCGACCCCTTAACGCAATGTTCCGAACGAAAACCTTTTTTTTTAAGTATTAAATTGAAGAACGTTCGTTTCAAAATATTGCAGAAATTTTTGGGGCATGGAAAGAAATTCGTCACTAGACTTTTACCTCGTAAAGAGGTTTTTTCTTCTTTTTCAAGTAAGACGGTAAAAAAATTATTTTATTCTCTTATAATTATTCTAATATCTATAATATAATAATTTAAAATACAGTTTTTAAAATCGACAAATATTATCGTCAGTCGAAATTTACCACAAACTTACTTTATCTGCATAACCCATTATTTATTGGAATCAATATATCTCTTACGACTTTCTAAATCATATTATGTGAGTACGAAATATAATATGGAGATAGAAAGGTCAATAATTTTGTCAGTCATAGTGAAGTCATAGCAAATTTTAATTCTTCTTGTATATAATTCTAATCGCCTTTCGCACCCATCGTGATGCTGTCGTCACTAGCGCGGATTTAATAGGATTTAGCATGTACTATCTTTAATCTACAAAATAAATAAAATAGGTAAACGAGTAGCGTCAGACTTGATTCCCTAAATTCAAAATGAGATACGCTAAATATAAATATTTTTAATTCCGCTGTATATTTTCTAAAATAACAAGTAGATATATATTAGAGTGGGTCAACTTTTTTCGGGACACAGCGGTTACCAATTACCAATATATAAAATAGGTATACCTTCTCTATAAAAAGTGGAAGCTCGATATTGATTTTAGACCCTTGGTTTCTCGGGCAATTCTACTTAGAATTCATCGTAGATTACGATTTTCATAACTGCTTTGTGCATTTTATTACTCTATACAAATTGACACACTAATATTTATATAGTATTTATATAGCTATATGAATTGAGATCCAAAAAGAGTAAAAATAAGATCATATTAGAATTGAGCATTGAGTCAATCAATGAAATATAAATTGTTCAACAAATGGGATTTGAGAATCCATATTCCCGACAAGCGACATTCAGAAAATACCAAGATTGGGAATGGGAATGTACGTGGACTTGGACTTGGGTCACTGCAATTCGCTCATGTGTTTTGAAACCGAATTGAAGCGGTTATCAGGTTGCGACGTCACCTTCTGAACCCTCCGTCAATCAGACAACAGGGGGCAATAGACGTAACGCTGTCAAGCGGAGAAAATAACAAAAATAAAAGACAACAAACTTTTATAGGACTGAAAGAGGCTTTGATAGTCGTAAGGCAACGAGTGTTTTTTGCCATTGTTGTTGTTGTTGTTGCTGTTATTATTCTTATCAGCGACTTTTTGAACTGCGCGGGCGCAGACGCTCTGAGGAGGGGGGTGTGAAATGATCCACCATTCCGCGATCAACAAAATAAATATATAAAGTGAAAACAGTTTCATTATTTTTAATGAAACTCATTTATATACATAGCTGCTATTCTGATTATCAGCCCATCCTTAGTAATATGGACCCCCAGCGTTAGTATTTATATATTTTATATATGTATATACACAGACATACATACGTACATATAATAATAATATTGTTATAGGCATGGAATTGTTGAAAAACAATCGTAATCTGAGCCAAAGTCAAGACACGTTTATGCATTCACCAAATTGTGATTAAGACAAAAGAGACTTGAGACTGCCAATTTGCTTTTAGCAGATTAGGTTTGTTTTTATTTTTGAATCGGACCACTATATCTTAGAGGTGTCATAAGGACAATCAATCAAAAAGCCAGTTTTTGAAAAAAAAATTTTTTTTGGATTTATAAGATATTTTAACCAATCTGACAGAATCGATACTTAAAATTAATACTTTATATAAGTACGAATTACAAAAAATAAGTATAAAAATTCTTTGACCAAGTAACATTAACATTCTTGATATAAAATCAAAAAATCTTAAATCAAGTAAAACTCCTAAATTACTAGAAATGAGTACGATCAATATAAATCAATATGAGATTGGGACTAGGCTTGACTTTTAGATCAAGTTCGTCAAATCTTGAATTAAGTTCTTTAATTATACCCGTTACTTATAAAAAATAAGTATAAGGGTATATTGTGTTCGTTGGAATGTGCGTAACAGGCAGAAGGAGGCTTCTCCGACCACATAAATATTCTTGATCAGCATCAATAGCCGAGTCGATATAGCCATGTCCGTCTGTCCGTCTGTCCGTCTGTCCGTCCGTGTGAGCGCCTAGATCTCAGAGACCATAAGAGATAGAGATACCAAACTTTCACTAAAAGACTTCTATATACCCCACGCAGATCAAGTTTGTTTCAAATTTAAGCCACGCCCACCTCCGCCCCCGCAAATTGCGAAAAACCGTCTAAACAAAGAAATCTCAGAGACTATAAGAGATAGAGTAACCAAATTTGGCACACAGATTTCTATATACCCAGCGCAGATCAAGTTTGTTTCAAATTTTGGCCACGCCCCCCTCCGCCCTCGCAAATCGCGAAAAGCTACCACACCCACAGTTTTTAAGATAATATAGTTTTTCTTGTAGTCACTGATATCTATTATTATTATTTATTATCCCACTGAATCGCAACACGATCGGACAAGTAGAACAGCAGTTATTGTCTGAAAATGATTCTTTAAGCAATCATGGCAATACATGCCCCCTAGAGTATGCAATAGATTTTGTATTGTTAGAAAATTTTCTTTTAAGTACTTTTATATGTAGTGAAATAAGTAACGGGTATCCTATAGTCGGGATCTCGACTATAGCCTTTCCCACTTGTTTTTATATTATTTTTGCTTTCGCATGCTTAGAATTCTCAACTGGTTCTTGCTTTCCTGCCATGAGGAGCAGTTCGACGGACGTTCAGAGCTTAAGACTATAACACAATCATTTCTGTAATTAGTCTTCAGTTGCTATCACACTAACTGAAAGCTTTAAACACCCACGCTTATAATTTAGATAATTAAATCAGGTAATTTAATTCAATTGAAAATATCAAGTTCGAAAAGTGGCGTTTAAAGTACGAAATACTTGATTTTTTCCCTCTGTGTAATGAACCCAAATGTTCCGGAATTTCAATGTTTTCATGAGGTGAGAAGTATTTCATTATATCTGTACTAATCAAAATAAATAATCTGGGGTATGCTCAATGGTTTGACTTAGCCTGTAAATAACAAAATGAATGAAAGGAGAAGGAAAGTTTTAAATTTGCTTTCGAGGGTATCAAAGAGTAGAGCAACATTTTAATTACATTTATTTTAACTGACGTCAGCTGTTTAAATGCCTCATATGTAAATATGTATGTATGTATGTGGAATGTTCATGCATGCTTTACATGTTATACATATGTATATACATATGTATGTAAGCATGTCTTTCTTGTTGTTATTGCTGCTGCTGTCAAGTAAAAACAATGCGCAAAAGTTGCAACAATGGCAAACGATGATAATAATGACACGATAATGCACAAATAGCAGAAATATGGCAAGACAAGAGGCGAGTGAAATGAAGAGGAAGAAGAAGGCCAGAGATGGAGAGAGATGGAGAGAGAGAAGAGAGAGAAAGAGACACACAGAGGCAGCCTTAGGAGCATATGCACAATTAAAAGGGAAACTGAATGCAAATAGTAGAGAATTGAAATGGGAACAAAAGTGCTACAGTGAGTCTCCTCACACCCCCTCCCATACTGCTATCAGCTACATACAGATGACAATAGTAGCCACAAAAACAACAACAATAAAAAAGTTTAGCTTAAAGCAACAACAAAGGCAACTTGATTAGAATTGAGTTTTGAACCAAACGAGGGGCGTCTCAGCAACTAAAGCTACAACAACCACAGGAAACGGCGCCTGCTTCACAAAGTGACTCACAAGTCGCAGTCACGAGTCACGAGTCGCGAGTCGCGAGTGACAAATCACAAGTCACTTCACGCAGCGGCGCTTTGTGCAATTAATGACAATTAAAATTTGGAATGCGGAGAGCGACAGGTACCGTTACCCCAGCTACCCTCCTGCACTAACCATCCCCAACCTATGCTTTCCTCTATCTCACTCTCACTCTCAATCGCTGTTTCTCACTCTCTGCTCGATCATTGCGTTGAAAACAAGAATTTGAAAAAGAAATCTGAACTAATTCTTGACCATGACTTTCTGTCGTACAGGAGAATCATAATCTAAAAAAAAATATATATATATACGGTAAGTAGGTCTAGCATGATGCTATTCATCTCAGCAACAACAATAATATTACGCATACGCAGCATAAGACGATGAACCAAATGAGAGAGATCTGTGTCTCAAAACCGACCACTCAATAGATTAGCCGTCATTTATATTAGATTAATTTTACGCTTACAACTTAATTTTAAGAGAATATTAACGCCCCCGCGTACACATCAAAAATATGATCAAAAGTTCCGCAATAGTTGTTTATATAGGCCCACAAAGAACAAAAGAAAAAAATAAATATTCATACATATGTATGTAACGTCATGCTTAATTGAGAATTACGTGTCTTAAATTTAATTTCATTGGAAATTCTGTGATATGTAAATGAATCAAAAGGGAAGTCTACGAACTGATTAACAATAATGATATAATTTTTAGAAAATATATTTGAATCAGTTTAATTGGTAGCTTAAGATAAAAGTTTGCAACATGAGTACAAATATAATCAGTTTATCTGCTCTTATGAACGAAAGTTATTATAATAAAGATGTATAACTAGATGATTAATAGTTTCTAAAGAAAACCCAAAGAAAGTTATTTCTTAATAATAATGCTTTTTTATTGAAAAGTTAAGAGCTAATTTTAAATAGCATAACCAAATGTTAAAGAGCTATGTATTTGCCTTGTAAAGAAAATTACTTGTTTAAATGAACTAACGTAGGCAACATATCTTATAAAAAATCAGTAAGATTTGATAAGCTTAAATATACGTAGAACGCCTATTTGAACTTTGCTAAGCATTAAAAATAAATCATCAATGTTTACTTTTAACACTTCGATTGTTAAAGAGTTCAATTGTCAATCCTTATGGAAAATTACCACTTCCATTATGAGTGAAAGTTGACCCTGTTCTAGATTTATAGAGTTTGTAGCATTGTGTCCAAAATGATATAGAGTTTATCAGAGCTAAAGTCTACACTCTAGTGTGATAGAGTTTAAAGTCAATATTTGATAAATATAAGACGTATCTCACTCTCTCTGCCTAGTTCTGTCTTTGTCTCCTAAGATAGCAACTGTAAAGTGCTTAGGGATGATTAAGCGTAGGGTGTTGTGAGGAAGGGGAGTGGGTGCGTCAGACGGACTGAATTACTGACCTATCCTTAAACCAAATTGCCCACAAACAAATAAAAACAAAACCTATATTTCATACACTTCCAAGTCATCAAAGATTTTAAAAATATATTTTTTAAATGAATTCTATTCAAACTAGGTTATATTTAATGTAACTGAAAAATATTGAAAAACTTTTTCAGACAAAAATTAAAATTTACATTTTCGTCTTTATGTTTAACGAATTTAGTCTGATTGTTAATTAGTTTTTATGAGTTATTTCGAAAAACAAAAAATACTTGTATACTAAATGTTGATTCCTGAGACAGCTAATGGATACTATATAGTATATACTGAATGCACTATACCCTAAGCGATAAATATTTCGTGATAAAATAAGAATACCCTGTGCGTGGTTATTAAATCCATAAATGTTGCAAATTGGCAACAGCAACAATTAGAGCAACCGAAGGAGATGCCAAGAGGAAAGAGTAAACATGCAATAAGCAAATTACCGTAACGATTGCAGGTCAAAGTTCACGGTGCAACTAAAATAGATCAATAGTAGAAACCTCGTCTTCCTCCTCACGATAAATTGTTATAAAGAGTTTCCTCACCTTGACTGATGCATTTTACTGTTGACAAAATGCAGGAAGCAATGAAAATGATTTTGCAAATTCGCAAAAATCATAACCGACAGTTAGTCAAGTATTTGTTTGGGATAATAAAACACTAATACATTTGATTTTAATTTTTTTAAATATTTTAATGCCTTGGATGTGACAATTTCTTGTTAGAACCTTTAGCATCTATAATTAAATAAAGCAGAACAGTAAAAAAAATAATTTTTTTTCACAAGTAAAATATGGAAATATTTTAATTTGTCGATAGAATTATTAGACGCACTGTATATTTGGGGACAACACGAAAACAATGTCGTAGTTGCATTTTCTTTCCATCACTCGCCTGCATTTTTCTTTGTCTTTATGCTAGCTCTGTCTGTCTGTCTCTGTCGAACTGTCGGATTTGTACTTTGTTCATTACAGATAGCATTAATTAGCATTTTATTAATTAACACGTCTGTCTCAATAATGCATTCGAAATGTGCGGTCAGACCATTTAATTACTTTGGCCTTGGCTTTGATTTAACGCGACTTCAATAATCCACCCCCCTTCCACCCAAATCGTCCCTCCCTCCATTATCGCCCCCTTTCGTATTCCCCTTGCTCTACCTGTACACCTTTGTGTCCTTTAGACCAGCCAATTGACCCACTGACATCAATTGGAATTACTGCAGAATATAAATATTTACATTCACTCATTGTCACTTACAAATTTCAATTTTTAACTATACATACTTGACCTTTCTTATAGATCTATTGTACTTGATAAAAACTTATCACAGTTTCCATTTAAATTAATTTAAAAGATATTAATTGCTTTTATTTTGTTTTCTTTTTTAATACTTTATGTTGTATTTTTGTTCGCGACTTAAGATAAGGCATATGTAGAAATGATTATATAGTATGGTTATAATGAGGCGTCTCGAATATGAGTTCTATCATTTTATATACGAATTTCGCTTTGTTCTTGACTCGGCCGTATCGCTTTAACAAGTTCATTGCCATCATTATCAACACGTTATGACTATATGGAGGGGAAGAGGCCCTCATTTAAGTGATATCGCTGCAATATCGATAATTCTCCTAAGTACTGCACTCTCTCACAACAACCTGGAGTGCAAGTGGATTCGTTTACTACCCAGCAAACATTTTATTAAATTTCTGGTCACATTTGAGTCTTTTTCGACTCCTCAAACTGATTAATATAATCGAAAGTGCACTCGTTTTCCGATCTAAAATGACACTTTCGTCGGGACAAAATGGTACCCTAGCCGCGACTCTTCTAAATGAATCGTTTGCGACTCTTCTGAAGGAGTCATTTTCGAGTCGTATTACCTATCAGTTTCGACTCATATTCGAGTCGTTTTTTAAATCATTTGCTCACAATAAAAATATAAATATTTAGTTAAGGAAATAATATATAATTTTTATATTTATAGAATTTAATTTAATATAATAATATGCACATAAGTATTTTAATTAATTCAAAGTAGACTTATAAGTATAAACAAATAAACTTATATTTTTTATTCAAAATTTAACGCTTGCCAGACCATCACCTTACTTTTCAACTATAATATTGAAGAAAAATTCAGAGTTTAACTTAAACTCAGATAAGAGAGCACCGTTAGTAAAAGAAGAAAGACATAACATAGCCAGACCAAAAACAATCATTATTTAATCACCCGCGCGATCAGTATTCGATTGTTTTACGTTTGAGGAGTCGAAATAGACTCAAATGTGATCAGATGTTTGCTGGGTACACACTCCCCCACACACACTTTTCTCACATTGTCACACATGGACACAACCCTCCTTCTTTTGCTCCATATATTTTGTGTATTTTTGGTTTTCGAAAAAGCACGAGTTTTAAAAATAATTTGTTATATTTCGTAATTTTTCTTTTATTATTTTTGGTTCTTTCTCAGATCTTACCTGATTTCAGTCCGCTCTCAAAGCTGAAACCGAAGTTGAATCTTATAACTTTAAGCTTATATATATTTTGTTTTCTTTTTTAATTGTTGCACGTTTTCTTGTTTTATTAAAATCAACGGATTTATTATATATTTTTTTATATTGTAGGAGAACTTCACTTTGCACTCGATGCGCGCTGCAGAACTGCTGATTTCAAACTGAATGCACGAGCTTGAAATAAAACACGGTTTCAAAAATCGAAAAAAAATTTAAAAAAAATATATGTTCATATATATAAGTATCTATATATATACTTATGTAAAGCGTTGCCGACAGTAGAGTTTAACGGTAATTGAAACTGTATTTGACTAGCTGGATTCTTTTTCCGAGTTTTTGGGGGAGTTTAGTACAAAGGGGGAATTCTTCCAGAACTTAATTCTGGAGTAGACACAGCCGTTGCCGTTGTCAGTGTGCGGCCGATTAAAATGAAATGAATTATAAAAAAGTTCAGCGAGCGACACAAATCTACGAATGCCTCTCGCTATCGCGAGTATGAGTCGCTGTCCTCCCTGTCTCTCAGGTTTGCTCTCCCTCTCTCTATTTCTTATCAGTGTGAGCAAGAGAGAGGGAGAGAGAACAACACATTCGACACAATCAGATTCGAATTAGAGACTCTTATCACAGCGATTTTCAAATCGTTAACTTTTGTACGCTTCGTAACATGATTTCTTTTTTTTTTCCATTTCGATGAGGGATACGGGTGGTGTTAGGTGGTAGAGGGGCTAACAGTTCGTTTAGTGGGGAGGGGGAAACTTGGGATTAGTGTTCAATTTAACTAACAAATATTTTTAGCTGTAGACTTCATAGAATTATATGATGCGTATAAAAATATTATAACTCCTCTCATTTCTTTCTCTCTCCATTTTTCTCTTTCTTTAATTTACATTTTATAAAGCTAATCTGCAGCCTGGCATGAAATTATAAGCTCCATTTTAAAAAACATGGGAAAAATCTTTTTAAATCTTAGAACATTTATTATAAAAAATATGATATGATAATATACAAAATGCCAGAGCTTTAATATTGTGTATGTGAAAAAAATAACTAAACATTTTAAGCTCTAATTGATAAGCACCATTAAATTTTTTTTAAATTTAAGCTAATTTTAAATTACTTTTAATTTTGTTGTAAAATTTTCTATGCGATATTTGTGGTCGGGGTGCCACAGATAACAAACATTTCGCTATAATTTCAAATGTAACACATTTCACTATCTAAAAAAAAATCTTTAAAAATGTATTTGCTGGAGAAGAGTGTCGCACAGTGTGTTCAGCTATATTGTGAACTATCCAGAAGTTATTTAATCGAGAGAAATGTGAACAAAAAATTTATCAACTGTAAAAATAATATAATAAAATACGATTATTGGATATATGTAGACTCGCTATGTAGTATTATTAGGCTCTTTCCACTGTGCGTGCGTTTCGCACTGTGCGCCTAATTTATTCAGTAAACGATATTAAAATTGATTCAACTCAAAATACTTTATTGATAGCAAGCCGCATGCCTTGGGCCATTATTCATAGATGTGTGGGCGTGGCAAGGCGGGAAGAAGGTGAGACGGTCGATCGTCGGTCTGCGGTTTTGCCGAATCTCTGGTTTATGCCCTGTCACTTGGTAGTGCCATCGATTGACTTATCGTCTATATCGCTATTGCCAGTGCTTTATCAGTCCGAGACCATCGAATTATATTAGGGAACTGCACCGTGGGCAGAGGAGAAGCACACCAAGTGAAAAGATAAACAGGGAGAGCGAAAAGGAAAGTGGGAGAGCCGCGAAGAAGTCCCGGGTTTGAGGTGCGCAACTCGTGATCGGGCCGAACAAGCCTCGATCTTCCCTCCTCCACGTCTCCTAAGTTACACCCCGCTGCTTCCCCTTCAGACCGCACTCATAGCGTCGCCGTTGGCGTCACACGATTTACGATCGTCGTCGTAATGCGACCTGATAAGCGACCAGGCTACAAACATACGAATACCGAGTCATTGATAAGCGAATTCACTTTGTTTTGCTTCATATTGATTTCAATATATTCGTACACAAGCTCTGGGAAAACAAGGGTGTAAAACTTCCATTACATCAGCAAATACAAAAATACCCTAACCGATCCAACTAACAACCAAACACTGCTAATTTAATGGAGTTAGCGAAGACATTTGCGTGTTTTTTCGAAATTTGAGTATTTCTTATTTTTGTTCTCTTAGTTTTAGCATTTCTTATTTTTTTTTTAATTATTTTTAGTTTTACGTAATTTTTGAAGTCTTTTAAATTGTTAAATAAAAAAAATCTAATTTTGTAATGAATATATGTAACTAAAGACTATTGTTTATTACTTTATGATTTTATTTGTCAAAGTCTCAAATTATTTTTTTTTAAAACAAAGCTTTATTTCAATAAAGGGGTTCGTTTCGGGTTAGAGAGTTACCAAAAATGTAATTTAAAAAAAAAAAACCCCAATTGAACAGGTTTTATAAGGTTTAATTCAAGGCCGGATTGCAGTAATGATTGATCGACCGATCATTTGTCATCAAATATTGCTAAAAGATCAGGAATTCTTAAAGCTTACTTTTCGCTACCTTTAGTGCTAGTACAAATATATAGAGAATCAAGTCTTGTAATCAATCCTATATACTCACCACACCCTAACTCTCACCATAAATGGCAGTTGCCAGAGCATTGAACAAGCCCAGCGATAACAATGTCGATAACGATTGCAAGATGCAACTAGAGCAGAACCGAAATCACTTACAAAACGCACAGGAGCGGAATTCGCTTCGTGCGGGGATTAGGAAGGGGGCGCCTTTGCGTTAAATGTCTATGTGCGATATTAACTTGTTTAAAGCATCACTTAAAATTCTCATTAAATTGAGAATTTGAAACATCTATTTCTTAGTTGGTAAGTTAAAAAGGTATTGTTAATTTCAAAGATTGAGACTCAATAGTCACTAGTTTTTGTCCAGCCCTCGCTTTTATATTTATGCACATACATACATCACTCCAACACATGCACAAATACAATTATTGTGATCATGGAAGAACTTCCGGCGGATAAAACAGGATCATCAATCAATCTAAATTCGAGCTCGAAACCAAATTGGTGCTGCATCATGGATAATCTGCCCGTTCAGGGCCAAGGTGACGGTCCAATGCCGTATCAGCCAACGAAACTGTTCCAATGGCTGTCCGCCAAGAATCTGCCACAATTGGAGGACGAAACACCGCCGGCGAGCTTCTACGAGGTGCTGGAGAATGCCGAGATCGCCTTCCATTGCACACAGTGCGACAAGCTGCTGGTGAGCCTCAATGCGGAGTCACTTCAGCGCACAATTGGCACCCAGACACAGATGCTGAAACTGACACAGGCACAGACACAGACACAGACTCTGAAGCACACAGAGGCACAGAGTGTGAGTCAAAGTCAAACCCAAACTCCAACTGGGACTCCGTCTTTGATAACGCGGCGAACGCAAACCCCAAGTCCAAGTCCGCAGCTCTATCAAGGACCCTATCCAATCCTGCAGGAAATATGGTTGCTTCGCGAACGTTCGTTGTGGTCGCTGCTGAAGACGCTGTTCTTGTGCATCTCTCTCCTTAACGGTTGCTACTTGCTTTGTCGTGGCATCTGTCGTCTGGCCATCTTTCGTCGCATTTTGTTATCCGTTCAGTCAGTGGCACCACCGCCTCCACCACCACCGCAGGTGTCAAACTCGTTATCCACATTCCTATGGAGCCAGCTCTGTAGGCTGGCCAGGAAACTGCACATCATTTGACAGCAGCCGCTCCTGGACTACAAACGCAGCACACACAGCTTACAGTGCAATTGAGATGGCATTTTCAAAAATAGTTTTTTTCTATTTTTATAACTGGGCAAAACGCTATTTTAAGCCCCGCTCCTGGTCGAAACAACAAAGATAACGCTGCTCGCCTAGTTGATGCACATTTCCGAGCGTTCCGTGCTTCGTTTTTCTTTTCTATTCCTATTTTGCTATTCATCTGCTGCATGTGTGTGTGTCTGTGTGTGTGTCTCTTCAGAGTAAAGTCAACAATATAAGAGACAGAGACTTAGATTACCCCTGAACATGTCACAAACATAAATTTTACTGTGTACTCCGACGCCAATGATAATAACGACGTTGACACCAACTCAAAATTACGGTCGATACTCACAGCTTCTCCAGATCCCTACTTTCCCCACATCTTAACGATTTTTGACAGTTATACTATGTAAAATTACTTAATAAATACATTAATTGCTTGACGACTAATTACTTGTATGAAGGTTGTGCACAGTCAAGAACCCGTCTATTGGAATACCCGTTAGATAGTTGAATGAACTTATATTGCATTCAAAATTAAAACGGCCTTATTGCTGCTCTATTTATCCGATACGCTTGCGATATGTAAGGATAATAGATAATAGTGGTTATAATTAAATACCAAAAATAGAACTGTATATCTTAAAAACCTTTGAGGTTGGCGCAAAAGCTTAAAACAATCTTTTCTTGTTACGGGATAAAATCAATCCCAAAATATGTCAAAAGTACAAAACAATTTATTTAAGCACGTTTTTTATTTGGCTCACAGAAAAGATTTTGATTTTTGCTTTTTATAAGATCTTTTTGAGTACGCTAGTGACGACAGAGACTAGTATTTTATTCAAAAAGTATAGAAAATTTGCTTGAATAGTCTGATCAGGTTGAGTTATGGAAACTCGCCTGGATAATGGGATATGAGGGGATATATAAGTGGGAAATATGAACTAAAAAGATTGCAGCGTAAGGGCAGTTGATTTTTTGGTAAGACTTTTTAATGCATAATTATTCAAAATAATGTTGCGAAGCGCATGGAATGAGACCCCCATCATCCCTATCCGACAAAATTGACAAATTGACAATTTAAAAATGTTAAGTGAGATGAAAAATTCAGATTTTTCGTGTCAAATTGGTGACATATCTTGTTGCAACAATGATAGATAGAGGCACACATTAATTATTATTGTTTTGATTTCATAGGGGAAATTCTACTCGGACTTGCCGTCTGAGTTCCAGAACTGGTCAATGGCCGACAGATTGGATGCAGCCTCTAGCCTCTCGCAGCATTGATAACGAACACCTTTTACATACACATTGACTTAAGTTCACGCAAATATGTATAACATACATATATTGACTAATATATATACATTTTATAGGTGCATTCACTTGCAGCCTCGTCCAAAACGGAACTTGAGGTTGTCACATAGTCAAAGCATGGCAAGTGCAGTTTCAAGGTGAATCCCATAATCGTTCGCCTTGAATAGCCTCTTTAGAGCATCAAGGATTATTGTTAGCCGGTCTTATCAAGCATGCTCAAGTCGATTTCCATTTGCACAGTAGTTTTTTCTTTCTGTTTATATGGAGTTCGTAAATTATCGATTCGGATAAGATAAGCTTGTCGAATATTGTGTTTTATTGGTTCATCTTCAAAAAAAAACTACACGATAATGTCGACTAAAAGCACGTGCTCCAATAACAAATATTTGCACAATTTTATTAGTTTTGTTTTTGTCTGGGGTCTGCGGTTCACTTAATCTCTGGAACTATATATAGTACATATATACTTTTTCAACAAGTCATCACCAAGGCTACAGCATAAACACGAGACTTTCGATGTGATTGTCTTAATCTCTCTTTCTGTCTTAAGCTCTTAAGCTAACACAAAAAGAGCGCTGGAATCGATCATATTTTGATAGTCGTAATAAAGAAATCTATTTTTAAGTTGTCCCAATGTAGGCAATTTTTTTTTGTATTTGATAAAACTAAGAGGAGTTTCCATCTTGTTTTGCTGATAAGCTGATCAGCTTATTCAACGGATTTAAGAATTTATTTGGAACTTAAACTTATTTTACCTTCCACAATCTTTCCTCGATCTTAACTTAATATTACCAAGTTTATGCGACAGCTTAAGTCGGTTAGTATTCCCAGAGGTATTCTTAGAGAAGCTTTCAATTTTAAACTGGTCGCTATTTTGTTCAAGTCTACTTAAAATATAGTTATTTTTATTATTTATCAAATCAACTTATTTGACAACTAAAAAACATGTTAAAAAAAAACAAAGCGTTGTAAGTTAAAAGAGTTCTGTTCAAGCCAGGTTTAGATGCCTTCAAATCTTGGAAAATAACTTTTAAACAAATATTCGTATCGTAATCAAAGTCAACAGCTTCCATTGAATATAGCCAAATGACTAATTTGACAGATAGTGACAGAAAGGATATCTCATTATAAAATGTGCTGCATTCAACTTGGCCATACCTCTTTTTTTTTTGTAATATTGATTTGATTACTGCAATTTGTTTTTTTTTTTAGACTTGTTTTCTTTGTTGTTGGATTTGCAATTGTTCAGTTGTCAATCAGCTGTCATTGTCATTCGTTATTGCTTTCAATGTGTGCATCGAGCATGAAAATGTACGTACATATAGCAATAAACATACATACATATATTTACCCGATGCTCCGCTTCCCGCTGCTACACAACCTAAGTCCAATGACGTGTGTGCCAAGAAGTAATTCATGCAAATTAGCTGACAAAACGTGAGATATACAAACATACACATGCAGACAGACACAGGCATACATGTGTGAATGTATGTATTTGTGTTTGACATTCAACAATAAGCGGTAAATTGTTGGCAGCCATTTTATTTTGCATGCACCAATACAACAAAAACAACCATAATAAGGACAACAGTAGCTGCAATAAAGAAAACCTTAACACAGTGCTGCCTAAAAGCAGGCAATGACTCTTAAGAACTTAAAGAGCTTGTAAGCATACAAAAAGCTAAATGCACTAGCTGCTGGCACTAGTCCCGTTATGAGCGCGGTACAAGGGCACAGTGCTGTTATCTTAGCTATTTTAGAGCTAAAATTGGGTATCTTGTAATTGCAATAACTAGATAATTTGATTTATCTACAACTTAACAAGCACACAGGGCAAGTTGAATTAAGCTTTCGAATACAGTCAAAGCGAAAATAATTTAGGATGTAAAAAAATTTTAAGATTCAAAGATGCTAAATATATGCATATGGGCATTTCCAGGATCGAGAAAGCGACATTTGTACGTCTTTAAATAAAAACAAAAAATGTAAAAAATTTAAATTTTCAAAAAAAATTTCCCACGTTTTTAATCCATTTTATCAACACTATTTTTTATTATAAATGACAAGCTTTGAAGGCTTTTGGTTTTCGAATTATTAATAGAAAACAATGCATTGAGAACGCGACGAAAAATAGAAGTCACTTTTGACTCTCTCTTGAAAAATGCGAAAGTCTGCATAATGTAGGGAGTACTTTGGATGAGAATATGCTTAATCCATAGTAAAATAATGTAGTTTACCATTTAAGGAGTTACTTTGATGTGTTACTATCATTTTTGTATTGACAAGAATTTCTATCAAATTTAATTAAGAAAAACAAAGAAAGTAACTTCAAAACTTAGAAATATATCCAAATTTTATTCTTTTCTTGGCATTTTGATTAACTTTTTGATGCTGGAAGAGAGATTTTGTCAAATAATCGATATAATGCATGCGCTCCTTTTTGGAAGTCAATTTCAGAAAACAACCAAAAATATATTGTAGAAAAACTCAATTTATTTAAATTTGCAGGCGGTATGTGCGGTATAGGGGATTGATTTATGTGGAAATTGTTAAAACAAGTAACTTAAATTTGTTTCCGGAACAAAATTTCACAAGATGTGAGTTTTTTGATCAATTTTAGGATTTTGGTCGTGGCTGACCTTTTCTGGAAATGCCCATATGTATGTAAGGCCAGCGTAGTCTGCCTTGGTCGAATGAGGAGGTTCAATCAGTCTTCATCTCGTTAAGCATATAAAAGATTATAAAACGTAATATTTGTTATAGGAATGTTGGTATATTTAGCTAAGTATCTTAATTTTCTTACTATATTAAGCTATCACTAAATTCTTAAATTTTTAAACATGTAAGATACTTTATTCAGCTATTTGTAGCCACTTTCAATGATTAATTTTCTATTTTGGCTTTTACAATTCTGGCAACACTGCAACAAAGCCATAGATAGCATGAGTGAGAAAGAGGATGGGAGTGTAAGCGAGAAGGAAATATGTGATGCTGGCACACAGGTCACTGGGGTCGTTTGCATTGTTGTTGCATTCTATTTAACATGCACTTGTTCATTGTGCTGCATTAATAATGTAAGCCTCTCTCTTTCTTTCCCTATCCCTCTCTCGCTCTCTCTCTCTCTCTCTCTCTCTCTCTCTCTGTCTCTGTCTCTGTCTCTGTCTCTGTCTCTGTCTATGAGTGTGTCCGTGTGTTTGCATGTGAGCAGGGTGTTGAGATAGATGTAGCACCTGTTGAAGGCTGTCTGCAACAACACGAAAGCAGAGACAGCTCAGATAACCCACAGATTGTACACGTACATACATACATATGTATGTGCATATGTACATATACATATGAGAGTATGTATGTATGTGTTTGAGTAAATGTGAAAGTACCGAACTAATTACATATTTGCCGTTACATGTATAATAAAAGGCTTCGTCTCCTGAAGCTGATGTTGCCAAGTTTAAGTGTTAGCTAAACCTGATTAAACCAAAATATGATATTTTAATCAAAGCTGCAAGCTTTCAAGACTTTGATGTATCGAGCCATAAAACAACATTTCATTATCTCAACTACTGCCCATATTTTCTTGATTGTTTTAAGTCCACAGAACTAATAAAAAATATAAAATCTCTATGTTATCTTACTTATGATAAAATTTTCAAATTATTTCTCTACTGCTTTAATTTTAAGTTCAAATAAATGTTATACACGTATATAAATATATATTTCTATAAAAATAATAATACTTATAATATTCTATAATTTATACAATATTAAAATTTTTTCGCAACCGTGCTTATAAAAACATCCAACTGTTTAATCGTTTGAAATAAAATATTAACCGACTTAAAATATACATAGGGTAAATTGTTAAGAATTTTGGTGTAAGTCAACGAATGTCAAAATTCTCCAAATTACGTTTATACGTGCGACTATATTTTGTTATTATTGTGTAATGATTTAAAATCAGTACTTTTTCAAAATTTCATAAATTATGTTTAATAAATGTAGATATATTGAAAGAAAATATTTGGAATCTAGTCTAGAACTTGATAATCTATAGTTAATATCTAATTAATTTTTAATAGGTAAAATCACTTAATAAAGGGTCAAGATACAGTGATATAAGTTTGTCAGTGTACATATGTACATATGTATATTTTAAGGAATCCGACTTAAGCTGTTGTCTAAACTTGACAATTGTAAGATGACTCTAAGATTGACCATGCTACTAAAAGAATTTTTTTTTTTCGCTTTAATTGAATATCCCATGCTAAGAGGTACTTTGCCAATAAATTGATGCTTTACTGTACTTTCGCTTTTGCCACCACAATTCGCTATGCAGCGCTGCACGTGGCGTGTCTCGTGTCAGTCGTTCTGTCTACTTATAACTCTGCCCCCCCCCCCCTCACCACTTTTGTGTGTGTGTGTTTGTCTGTGTATGTTTGTGTGTGACAGGTGGTTATATCGATGCAACGCCGCCATTTGCATGTCCCTCAATGTGAAATGTTTCTCTTTCTTTGTCTGTCACGTAAACTTACTCTGCCTGCCGTTCTCATGGAGGGAGGGTGGTAGGGAGGGAAGAGTGGAGGGGCCTGGGGACTTGGGGGCCACGTGCCACGTGCCACGTGACTGTCGCTTGAACGTGGGTCGATCTTTTTCGACTGCAGGTCATGGACACGGACACGGACACGGATACGGATACGGACCAAGTGATACGATGACGCGGCACAGTGCACAATCCAATTTGTTCACGTAATTAATTTGAAGGCTCGCGCTAATTTGGATAACAACAAACAATTAGTCAGTTTAACGCAATATTGTCACGCACACACGGAAGACGCCTCAGAGCCGGATTTAAGCACCATAGCCGCACCGGACCGCATCTGACGGCGGAGCGACGACCGACCGGTCGTAGTAAATTTGTAGTCCGTTCGCCATTCGATTGCTGTGGCAGTTGCGACGGCAATTGCCTATCGTGGATGCGATGCGGACAGACAGGCGCACACGGCGACTGACGACTGACGTCGCCGCATTGGCCGTGGCATTTGCGCAACGGCCACCTGAGGATTTGGCGGCTGTTATTTTTGTTTTATTCATTGCTATGTAGTATTTGGGTTGACAGTGAGACACAACAGCTTTTGCCTTTTGAAATGCAGCGCCGCAGCCGTTCAGGAAGCTTGCAAGCTTCGAGTGCCATGAACCCGGCAGACATTAAAGCTCACCTCAAAAATGTCATCGAAAGCACAAAATGATACAGGATCTTCTCTTTCTGACTCTAGAAATAAATAGTAACAAAAAATATATGCACATACACATGAATACATTTATTATGTTAATTACATTTTATATGATCAGATGACAATTAGGCGTATGTATATTTATTTGATAAATAATATAATTTATTTATGAAATTCGTGGAAATTATATGTGCGGCAGTCGCATGCTTTTGTCTCTTGTCTCTTGTCCCTTGTCCGTGGCAAATTACAGCTCGCCACCCACGGCGCCTTCTTCTTCCTCCTGTTCCTGTTCTTGTTCCGGTTCTTGTTCTTGCTCGTCTTCTTCGTCAATGTCCACCCAACCGTCGTCGCTAAGCTCAGCGATAGTGTCGGTTTCATCGACCACAGCTTGCACACTAGTTGAGTCCTCGGTGGAGCCAGAGTTGGTGTTGCTATCGGCAATTGTTGCTTGGGTCCATCCGGGCATGTTAGCGCGCTCTCTCTCTAGCCGTCGTTGGGTTGCCTCCGTCTCGGATGACGAACTGCTGGCAGTCGATGGAGCCGTTTCGGTGGCTGTCACTGTCACCGACGATGCCCTCCCAGCTTCAATTGCCTCATTTGTCTTTTTACGCCTACGTATTACTTCATACTCCTCCAAATCAGACAGCTTCAGCTGAATTGTCTGTAATTCGCGCCTTAACATTATATTTTCCCACCAGAAATTGTGCGCGTCCCAGAAACAGTTATAATACTAGGCTGCCACCTAGCAGGTGCGCTTTTTTTTAAAGCGCGCGGCGGAGATGCCAGCTATCGAAAATATAATTAATAATTTTAAAAAATATCTATATTCGATTGTAGTTATACAAATAGTTCTTAAACATTTAGATATGGATTACGTATTAATATAAACTGGAATAACATTTTATATTTTAAAAGTTAAAAAGAGGCTTTTGTGATGTGTGCTAAAAATTTGAAAATAAATCGATTTCTCATTAGTGATAGCATTATCGACCGACCGCCTCAGCCATTATTGAAGTCTATCGCTGCCAAGTTATCTTTTTTTTTTCAAAGAATTCAATTGGTTTGTTTTGAGCCACAAACAAGTCGGTGAAGCAAAAAGCGCGACGTGGACTTGGCGCGGTTTTCTGGTTCTGGGCAACACCTGTGAGCTGTGTGACTTGTTAATGTGCACAGACGTTTTGCCGCCGTCTATCGGTACTTGTTGTTCTTCGGTGTTGTTGACTTTTGTTTGTGTTAACAACGGCGGGCAGAAGCAGAGGCAGCGACAGCGGCAGAGGCAGAGACAGAGACAGCAGCTGTGCTGATCTGGCATAGCCGGCGGCACAATAAGCCGGCGACTAGTGTTGAGAGGATCGTCACCGTCAACGTGATTCCAAATGAGCAGAGCAGATAAGGAAATAATGAACGGACGCATCATACGCATCAACCGGGTGCCTGCCACCATAACGGTCATTCTGTTAACCATCGTCTTGGTATATTTTCTCAACTTTCACAAGGAGGAGCGACCTGCCATTTATGGCATGCTACGCAGCGACAATAAAGTCAATCTACGGAAAATGCTAATTGCCGCCATACAGGCGGCACAGCGCGGTGGCTTGGAGATCTTGGATGTGGCGCATTCTCGTCAGCTGAAGGAGCGCAGCAAGGGCAAGACGGCTGAAGGGGTCAATGATCCGTTTACGGATGCAGATGGTCGATCCCACTGTGTGATGAAGCAGGGCCTGAAACGCATCTTTCCACGTGTGCAAATCTTCTCGGAGGAGGATAAGGAATATTGCAAGGATTCGCACAGCTTCGATCTGGATCCCACGGTGCTGCACGAGACAGCCATTGTGCCCGACGTGGAAGTGACGGCACCGGATGTTACCGTTTGGGTGGATCCCCTGGACGCCACCAAGGAGTTTACAGGTAGTTACACTTTCATATACTATATATTCAATAGTCAACAATGTTATAATTGTTATAATTGTATTATTTACAGAGGAACTCTACGAGTATGTCACTACCATGGTGTGTGTGGCTGTTGCTGGTCAGCCGGTGATTGGCGTCATCCACAATCCGTTTAGCGGACACACCGCCTGGGCTTGGGTAGGACACAGCATGTCCGAGTATCTTGCCGAACTGCATAAGCTACCTCATCAGAACTCTGGGGAACCCATCATCACCATCTCACGGTCACATACCGCCGCTGCCAATGATGTGACCCGAAGTGTCTTCGGCGATAATGTCAATATATTGACAGCAGCTGGAGCTGGCTACAAGGTGCTGCAGGTGGTGGCCAACAATGCAACCGCATATCTTCATACCTCCATCATCAAGAAATGGGACATTTGTGCCGGTGATGCCATACTACGTGCTCTAGGAGGGGCCATGACCACCCTCAATGATGAACCCATCAACTATGGCCCCAACGAGTCGCCAGTGAATAAGGACGGACTGTTGGCCAGCCTTGAACAGCACGGCAAATACATGGAACGCCTCTCCAATTATCGTACTCTTCACAATGGCAAGCTCAGGTAGTAAAGGATCCAACTTTACCACTCTCCCACTCTCAACTGGAATCTCTCCCGGCAGCAGCTGGACACGTGCAACGTCTTCAGCTTAGGCTTAAGTTCTATAGTGAAAACCTGTTTTCTGTTTTGGTACTACATTTTTTTATTCTCTTTTCATCGGGTCACGAACTTGAGAGAGCTCAAGCAACAACAAAGTAGAGTCGCGTTCAAATGAATACATTTTATTTAATTTTACATATGTTTATTTAAATTAAATTTAGTGATAAGCGATTCATAAATTCGCTCGTTAAAGAAAGTTTAATTTTAAATGCAAACCTTTGCAGTCCAACACTTCATTTTATACCCTGTACCTATTAAATATTTCGACTGTGTAAATGTCATAACAAACGATAAATAATTTTAGAAAATATTTAAGAATCTGAGTAGTAAAGAATAATTCGATATAACGCACATGTGTCGTGATTTGTCGTAAGTCAACATAACTGCAGTCTCCAACTCTGTGCACTTAAGCTGACTAAAATAGTAGGATCAGTAGGGTATTTTCTAGTCAACCACTTTCAGCTAGCTAACTTAAACTTTAGATAGCTGCTCTGCGCCACAAGCTTATCGATAACTATTGTCACATTCTTTGTCAGTTAATGAATTATTGCGCTCATCTCTAACTGCAACAGCTGTTTCCCCATTGACGCCAGCAGCTGTCAGCTGTTTCACCACCGAGAGAGTGTGTATGTGTGTATTTGTTTGCTGTCCGTGTGTGTTGTGTTGGGTTGCAGTACGTTCGCTGTGCTAGGGGGGATCAGGGGCAGCAATGAGCAGCTGCATCAACGACTGCAAGCGCGTGCATCAAATTGAAGTGGAGCCACTGCAGGAACTGGATAAAGTGGAGCACAGTCTGCTGCTGATCAAGGGACGCCTGCTGCCAAACTGTGCGAGTGCCAAACAACTGAAGGCGACACTTAATCTTAATCAGCGCAAGAAAAAACACGAGCAACTCACACAATTATCCACGGCCGGAGAGTTCAAGTTGCTGTTCGATTTGTCGGACTCTGAAAGAAATATCGATTCGTCAAACGAAGAGGAGCAGCCGCAAGAGGAGGAGGATTGTCAACTGCAGCTGAGCTGCTGCAACGGCGAGCGGCGACTTCATTTCATCTACCAGCCGCGACACAGTGCGTATCGAGTGCAACCGCTGTATCTGCTGTGCCGCAACAGCAACGACGAACCAAAGCAAGAGGACGAGGAGGAGGAGGAGGAGGAAGTGGTGCAGACCAGGGAGCGCTGTGCACTTATCGACCTAAATCTGCGGCTGGTGCAGTGCATCTATGCACATAAATTGAACGCCGCCGGCTACACGAATCGCACCTTCACCTTAAACGGCGCCTGTCGCGTTTTCCGATCCCAGCTCAGCTGCACGGCGGCACGAGCCAGCAGCGAGGACGAGCTCTGGCAGCATTTTGCCAGCGAGATTCTCTCCAGCGCCGATTGGGGGCAGCAGTTGCATTTAAAGTTTGTGGCATTTATCGGTTGCACACTGTACGACGGCGTCACAGTTGTGGCAAGTGGTGATTACTCCTACGCCAATATACGACGTCATCTGCACGGACACGCGGCATTGGGAGGCGGAGGATTGGCGTTGTTTGGCACTGGACACTTCTACGCCTGGCCGCGACACTTTACAGAGATTGGCGATTGTATACGGAGCACAGAGCGTGTGGATGTAGCACGTTTACCGGACGAGAGCAACTATCGCAGGACATACGGCGGTGTCTATGCCAGCACCTTGGGCGCCGTCTGTCACGAGTTGGGACATTGCTTTGATCTTGGCCACACTCTGGAGGGTGTCATGGGTCATGGCTTTGACTATCTAAACCGTGTGCTCACCGTTGATCAGCCAACGGAGCATTTGCCACAGCGTATTGTATCCCGTGTGACAGACGCAACCAGCTGCGCATCCGCATCCACGTCATCTCTTGTGCGTCCCCGTTTGACACAGCTTAAGCTGAAGCAGTCGGCTGGCAACAAATTCCTGGATAACTATCACGCTCAGCGGCGCAACGATAGCTTCTACTTTACCCGCAATTGTGCCGTCATTCTTGCCCAGCATCGTTGGCTGCGTCCCGATCTCAAGGAACGGAAAGAACTGAACGCAGCTCAGATTCGTCTGGTGCCCGCCATCTCAGAGATTGTGTCCAACGTACCGTTGCGTCTTATCGAGCTGCGCTGCAATCTTAACAGCCTTGTCGCCCACTACGAAGAGTTCCAGGAGCAACCAGCAACTTATCGGTATCAGTTGCCGGATTCCTTGTGGCATCTGCTGTCTGCACAGCAGACCCATTACGCTTTTGTCCTGACCGTTGACGGCGATACCAAACGTTTGTCCTGGGATGCAGCCAGCTCTTAACCAGGTAAGTTGCTCCAAAGGGGGAAATACTGTTGACAAAATACCAAATATCAGATATATGTTTGGTTTTTTAAATCCGATACCATAAGGTTTACTTGTAATCTCATATACTAAAAAGAAATTTTAAAATTGCAAAATGGGAGTGATGATAAAGAATCGCAATAAATAATTAATAATAAATAGTTTTAAGGATAGAACGTCTTTTTTGGTGGAGAACTTTTTATTATTGGTATCAATTTTCCTACTTAATCGCAACAAGATCGGATTAATTTAATAGAACAAGGATTAAAAATTTATAGAAAATGGGAGTTTTTAGCCCCAAACTAAATTTGTGAATTAGTCAAAACAATTACCTTACTGTTTATACATAGTATATATGTATTAAGAATCCTCTCGTAAATCACAAAAAATTCAGCTTACCCAATAAGACAATCAAATGAATGGTGTTCAATTGTTTTGGAACTCAAAGTATGGTAAACTCAGTGATTCATGGTTTCTACAACTAAGTTGCAATTACCAAAAAAAAAAAAAATTAACTGATTGATCTAATAAAATAACAATCGTCGTTTCAAATATTAAAGCCCCATCAATGAAACATTAGCCTCTAAAGAAATAAAAATTATTCATTTAAAAAAACCTTTGAAAAAGTTGCGGAATAATTATGGAATGGAACTAGAGCTGAAATCAAAAAAAGACTTTATAGGAAATGGATTTATGCTTAATAATGGTAAGTTATTGTCATCCTAGGAACACTTTTCAAAAATTTTCGACTTGCGGTTATCCTTCGTTTTATGCTTGACTAAAAGAAACCATGTATACAACAAGAATCTATAGTTATTAAATCAATTCCCAGTACATTGGGATACCTCAATAAGAAGAATATTTTGTAACTTAAAGGTGATTTTTAACCGATAGTTTCAATGGCAACTATATGATATAGTGGACCGATTTAGAGCAAACTTAATCTGGATGTGTAAGATCAACTGAAGTTCAAATTCCTATACTTGAGTTCAATCATTCCAGTGGCAGCTTTACCAAATAGTTTTTCGATCCTAATATAGAAACAAACGATCTGCGATCGGTATCCTTGCATATTACTTTTAAGAAACTTATTAAAACGTGCAGTGTTAATGGTCGAAATTTGAAATTATACAATAGACATATTTTTTACTGCCTGGTAAGAGAAATGTGATAACTTTTTTGTTTATTTGTACTGGGTACCCGAAAGATATGAGAAAGTGCTGCCCTTTCCCAATAGGCCAATTACTACAGGTACAATCTGAGTGAGTCATGTGGTGACATGCCACTTAAATTGTGGGTCTTATTTATGAATTGTACATGATTCATTAGCGGAGTTGTTGAATCAACAAGCTCGATTTGCTTATCAAAACCGAATGTTGAACTTACTTGCAAAGTGGTCGAAGAGTATGAATTAAAATAAGCAAACATTTTTGTACGTATGAGTGTTCGAATACACTCAAAACATTCGAATTCTCACCTATGGATTGGTTGTGAAGTGAGAGACTCCACAAATAAGTACGAGTAAATAGAGACTGGTTTAGTTTTTAAACCGCAACACGGCGATCTCAGCCGCTAACTCAAAAACTCAGAGACTTTGAAGACTAGAGAGAGCTCAAGACTCTCTCAGTGGGACGGCCGCATCGATCGTTGTCTATGTCAAATGGGTTAAAGCTGTTGCGTTGTCAGCATTGCTGCACAGTGGTGTAAGTGCTGTGATCTGTAATAGTTTTAACTCAGGTTATTCAATTTCAAGTTTAAGCAATAAGACCACTTTAAATAATTTTTTTCTTTGACTCGAAGGAGTTTATTTATTATACATTATGAAATGATTCGGTAATATATGGGAATATGGTTTGACAGCTTAAAAGGAAGCTTTTAGCTCACAGCTGTAAATTTAGCTACTCAGTAAATAATCAAAAGTACTCATTGATTGACCGGAAAGTTATAAAAAAATGTTATGTATATAGTATATATGTATAAGATGATTCAATGGTGTATACAAGTTACGTATGATAGCTCGTCATGGAAGCTGTAAGCTATAAAGTAGTTAATAGTTACTTATTATAGTTAGAGTGAAATGAAAAAACACTCAAAAGTATTCATATATTGAGTTTATACAGTGTTTCTTGTAAAGGTGGTTCATAAATTTTTTATGTCTCATAGCAAAACCTCAAACTTCAGTGAAACTATAACAGTCACATGCAAAAAACTCAAAGTAATTAAAATAGTTCAAATAGTTAGATTAGCTAATTACTAAATATGACTTATAAAAATTTTAATTTTTATATTTTTTATAAATGAAAAATTAATGATTTTAGCTTGGCATAATCGATATACGCATAAGTATTAAACTGTAAGCAAATATCGTTTTTTTTTTCTGAAGTGTCTGATAAGAACTGAAGTATTTTTCTGCGGACGTTTTAAGTTATTTTTAATCACTGTGCAACGTTGTTTTGCCTCAGAAACTTGTATTTCTGATACTTTTTCATATTTGCTTTGCCCGATTTATATTTGTTGCTATAGTAGTTGTTATTATAGCAAATTTTGTTGTCGACGCGCTGAGAGCTCGAGGTTCGATAATGAAAAATGCTTTGATAGAAACGACAACAAAACAAAAACAAAACTGAAAATACTTATTAATATTTGGCATAGGCACTGATAAGATAAATCGACAGCAATAGCAAACAGAAACAACAACAAAAAGAGAGTGAATTTGATGTTCGGAAACGTAAAGAAATTGAAATAGTAAAAACCTGTGCAATATCATTTACAATACTCAACTGGGTCTGTCTCTCATTTGTGTTTCAGACTTCAACTGGAGCAGAGGAAATAGCTGAAACAGAATTACGAAATAAAAAAAAATTTATTGAAAATATTCAAGTATATATTTTATCAAATACAACATGACGGATGCGCGTATACAGTTTAAAACCTTGAAGGGATTTCCGGAAGCGGTGGATAAAATCGAAACACATACGTTTTTGAATGCGGCCAAAGAAATTGTAACTGTCATTGGTAAGCCGATTGATCGATTGACCTATAATTTTATCGGCATACTAATAAATTGTATTTAATGTGTAGAAACCTTTGGCAAACTTTTTACGCCCGTCATCAGCGATATGAATGGCAACATTAATGTAAGTTGTGCAATTATTTCTATCATTAATTATTTATTTCATTAGTGTTGTAATTGTTTCAGAAATTAACTAAGGTTTATGGCACAGATGTACTTAAATATCAATATCTGGAGGATATGATAGTCCTCAATGTGAATGTAGATGATTTTGCGGCAAATGCATTGCTCTGGCTAAAACGTGGCCTTCAATTAATTTGCACCTTCTTCGAGAATATCTACAATGATGTACAGAACTCAGAGGCACTCAAGCAGCATCTACAAGATGCCTATGAGCGCACTTTGAAACCCTACCACGGCTTTATTGTCCAAAGCACCATCAAGGTTAAATAACAGACCTATATTGATATTGAAACTATTTGTTTTTATTTTAATGCAATCTATTTGATTTTACAGATAATTTATAGCTGGGTGCCCACACGCAGTCAGCTGCTGGGACAGGGTGATGCACAGCTGGAGAATATCGAAGTGCTGACCAAATACTTGCCAACAATGCGAGCACAGCTCGACAGGATCGATGTGTTGCTCAAGGCGCACAATTTGGATGATGTGCGCAAAGTGTGATTCAAGTGATTCGAGTGATTTCAAATGATTTGATTGATTTCGAGTCATTTAAGTGATTTCAAATGATTCGAGTTATTTGAAATGATGCGAGTTATTCGAGTGTTTTCAAATGATTCAAGTGACTTCGATTTATTCAAATAATTTGAAATGATATAAGGGATTCTTGTGATTCCGAATTGGATTCGATTCGATTGCTTAGCCTGCTAGTCTAGCTTATTTTAATAACATAATTTTATGATGATGTATATTATTATTTAAGGCTTGATGCCAAACATAAACTCTGATAGATATGCATTTTACTTTGTTCTGTCTTGGAATCCCTTCTGCAGCTGATAACCAGTTAGTTCCAGCTGTCTCTTCTCCCTCCTGGACGTACACAGTGCATGGTAGATGAGAGCCACCAGCGCCTCGAGGGCTATTAACACAAACTGCAACTTCGAAATGAGGCCTAGCCAGGCATTCCCGAATACGGCAGTTAGTCGAAGATAAACCATCGTTGGCAACAGCACACAAGGCGTTAACGTCAAGAGCAGCCACATGGTCGTCGCACCGGTGCAAAGATTAATTGAGTAGCTGGCATAGAGACGAAGCGACTCGGCGCAAACAGCCAACACGTAGGCCACCATAACGGTTAATCCTTTATAGTTCCACAGCTCATCCAACTGGAAGAAAACATTCAAGAATGAGTATAATATCTTGCAGCAAGTGTATGTAACAGACAGCACAAGGTATCTTCAACCCTAATTGTTATATATTGCTCGCTTATTTGAAGACTGATATAACTCAAGAAAATATGATAGCCATATATTTCCGTAATGATTGCATATATTGATAAGCATTAACTCTACGACACATTCCCACACAAAGTTTCGATAAAAGTTTTATTATGAGTATGCGCTATAATTAAAATGTAATCTTTCAACCTGAAAATCATTTTGTATGATATTCCACAGAATTTTCAACCGCAGCCAAAAACTTAAAAATGATCAAAAACTCACATCTGGTGAAATTTTATTTCAGAACAATTCTCAAGCTACTTGATTAAACATTTTACACATAAATATTTTTACTAATATGAGCACACCGACTGCATCTTTGAATAAACTAAGTTTTTCTATACTTTTGCCTGTTTTCTTATGTTTATTAAAATTTAATATAAAGTAAAGTGTTTAATATTTTTGAATCAAATGAAAGCATCATAAGGATGCTAACATTTTAAAATTAGGCGCATTAAAATATTTTCTAATGTTTCGCTGAAATCAGTTTTTGTCGCATACGAATGAATTGGTTTTCTGTAATTTTCTAGAAAATAAAAATCAACCTTAGGTGCCACAGAAATCGAAATCAACCGAAAATCTGCCAAAATGTATGGTGATTTGAGAAATTTTCGGTTGGTTTCGCTTTCTGTGGCAATTCTGTCTATATTTCGGCTTTTGTGAAATTAAAAAAGTGTTTTGTATGGAGTTTTCGAAGACTGGAAGATCGGATGTTTTTGATTTCTGTGGCACCCCTGATAGTCTGAGTTCAAGGCGACCGGACGGACAGACAAACAGACTGACATGGCTTTATCGACTCGACTGTTGGTTCTAATAAACGATATAGATATTCAACGAACATAATATACCCTTTTTATTTATTTTTTAAGCAGTTTTAAAAATAACTTGAAGTAAAAAAAGTAGACGCTGTGATTAAATATATGTACATACATATTTGTATCTTAGAGATTCTCGTAGCCGTGCACTTCGAGTACATTGTTGCACTCACCCAAATGATGATGTGCAACAAATAGCTGCAACTCCAAATAAACGAAACATAGAAATTGATCTGCAGCAGCATCTGCAGCAATAAATTGGAGCTTTGAGGCGTCACTAGAATGGACACAGCTTGATTAAATGGCAAATCTTACATATAATTCAGACATTTTTAACGTACAAGCCAAACTGTAATTGTAGCTGCTGCTGCCAGTTGTCGTTTCCATTGTTGTCATCTTGAGTACAGTGAAACCACTGACGAGTTGCACCTTTCACTTTCATTAGTTGTTGTTTTATTTTTCTTTATTGTTGCTAGTAGCAACAAAGCGAATGGTTTGTTGTTTTATTTATCCCTTGGGCAGACACTGTAAACTGTTAACAGAAACTTAACAGCTGCAAGCAGAAACTTAACAGCAGCAGATTTGAAAACCAAACTTCGTTTAATCAGTTTGGATTTGTTACATTTACAAATAAAATTATTTTCATAAATATGTTCAACAAATTTTCAATTTAAATTTATATTTAATATTTAGATTAAGTGGAATTTCGAGTCTTAAAGAGGCGCACTTCCATTTATGGCCACCTCCAAGGAGATTACTGCAATTAGAGCGGGAAAGAAGAGAGAAAGGGAGAAATAGATAATGAACATTATTTAAATGGTAAATAATAAATAATTTTGTAACGTACAGAACTTGTGATCTTGTTTATAGACGAGATCTTTGAGTATATCGGCTAGTATTCGATGGCAACGAATGTAGGTGCGTTCAAGCAATTCAATCTGATTGAGTGCGAATTCCAAGGCCTTTTCACGTTTGGAGCTATCACTGCTGGACATTTCACTGCCCAAATCGACGCTAAGTGCATGAGATTCGTCTAGAGAGCTGGAAGGCATGTTCCATTCCATATCGAGCACAAAGATCAAATGAAATATTTGATCCAAGGCATTCCGAATGCCTTCCAGCTCCGGTTCAAGCAGACAATGCTTGCACAACGCTTTCATATAATCGCTGTGCATGTTGCGCAATTCCCGAATGTTTTTCGCATTCATCAGTTGACGCTCGAATTCTCCGCCCAGGGCTTGCATCACCTGAGTGCAGAGATGCGAATGCAGGCTGTTGATCAATGTGATGAGCCAGAAGCGTAGAATCTCCATTCGACGCAGGGTCAGACCAATGAGATCCATTGGCGCAAAGGCATCCCTGTTGTTACGACGTAAGAAACGCATATTTTCCAGCTTCCAGGCGGCCCACTTGACTTTGAGAACAATGCGCCAAATATTATTATATTGTACCATCTGCGACTTGGTAATAATACTCTGCAGTGGCGGTGGCATAGAATACTTAAACTCGATGGCATCCAGCGCCTCGAAGATCCTACTCGATTGGGACCACACCAGCGAGACGAGTTTTACTTCCAGCTGATTAGCCAATGGTCCATAATGTGGCTCTAAGAGATCGTATAGCTCCAACGTGAGCAACGAGCAGCGTGCCCAATCTTCATATCCCTCGATCTGGCGAAACATATTTGTATAGAATGGGTACACCAAGTAATCCGCCTCCAGCAGCATTATATGACGCAAAAAGCGCAAATGATCCGTCAACTTGAGCTCGTCGCGATACCAACGCATCACATGGACGTGGGCAATCTCATAACGTTTCCAGAGCAACTTGATCAAGGATCGTAATAGCACATGTGGTTGATGTACAATAGTACTTTGTTTTAAGCTCTCCAATATGTCCAACAGATGCGAAGATTGCGTTGGTAGCTTCGGTTGTTGAAGTTGCTTCTCCTGCGCCTGCCTGATGTGTTGTGTAAATATGCTCATTAGCTCGGGATCGCCCAGACGGTATGTAGTCTCCAGAACTTGTGCATTGTACTCTCTCAGTGGCAGATCTTGCTTTACGAAGCTGACAGAATTTGGCTCGCACTTCAACTCATCAAGGAGTTGCTTGGTGAGATCGGTGTACAAGGCTCCCACATTCTTGCATTTTAAAACCAATTCGCCCAGCAAATTCACACTGGCCAACAGATCCTGCGTTTCACCCGACTCTAGAGCGTGCTCCAAAAGAAGCTGATAAAACGTACAGTCACGCACCTTTTTTATAATGTCCAGATGGGGATGCGGATCACCATTATCATCGGTATCCGACAGCGGCAAACGTTCGTGCATGCGTTGGCCATAGTAGGCATCATTTTCGGGCAAACACTCGACAATGAATTCATTGTGGCAATCTTCAAACTCGGCGTGTCGCCACCAATTATCCATTATGTTGCAGTAACGCCTCATCGAAACAAGCAGCAGAGCTGTGGCCAACTTATGATGGTCAACATTGAACATGATGTGCTTGTAAATCTGACACAACAAATATGCGCTTCTCAGATGCGGCGGACCTTTGATAATGGCACAAGTCGCCAGCGACTTGAGGAGCAACAAACGCTTGAATTTTTTCTCCATGTACCGCAGAAAACATATCAGAGTTGTTCTCGACTCGTCGATATCCTCCTTGCCATCAGCTTTATCGAGCAGTCGACGCTCAAATTCAACCAGACTGTCTTTAATGGGTTGAATGAGATCACGCAGTCCCCAGGCGAAGCATTGCAAAGTGCCAGTCGTCGGCTCATCACTGGTGGGCAGCGTCAGATCATTGATAATCTGACGCAACTGTTGCATGGCCTGCAGCGCCGGCAGCACCTCATCTTCCAGCACAAACTTAAGCGTTTCCTGTGGAGGGAGTTCGATTATGTATTAAATGAGAATTGAGCTGAGAATTGATTTACTTACACTGCTGACGCTGCTAATCGATATTTTTTCGCGTACGCTGATCTGTTTTGTATCCCGTCTTACCTCAAAGAAGAAACAGCTAACGGGTGCAAAGAACATGAAGATGATCTCGCGCACCAAGTTGCTCTCACTAGTGGTCTTGGGCAGTGGATACTTTACTATTCTTCGCGAGTGTCTATTCTTATGCTGCACATAGGCAATGGCAAAGTTTGAGCCTGGTTCGCTATTTGGTGTCTCTGCATAGAAATCGAAATCCTGTCGCCACCAATGCGAATGAACTACCGTGGACAAATGCTCTGGATTAAAGACAGCCTTTCTGTACTGCGTCTGCGGTCGTGGTGGCTCTAAGGCTCTCAATTCTGGCTGCCTACTCAAGCTGTATCGAGAGCTATTGAAGCCGCTCAACGTCAACGTATCGGTATTCGCTATTTCATTGTATTTCTTGCATTGACCCATCGCTGTGAGGCTGGGATTGCTGCTGCTGGAGTCAAAGGTATTGGAGCGTTTGACAATCTGTTTATTTTGCAAACTGCTCATGGAATTTACATCCAGTTCCGGAATTAGGTACTCATCATTGTCACTCGCATCAGACCATTCCTAAGATCAAATTGGAATTAGAAGATGATGGTAAAAATAAAGTGTAATATATCAACAAAAAAATAACCTACACTCAAGCTGCTGTCGCTGTCCAAGCTTTGACTGGATCTATCAATGAAATGATCGCTCAGCAAAGCTACCCAATTTGTGGGCGATTCATTGGATACTGGTTGAGTTGACGCCGCCTCGAGTGCACTCCTAATGGCCAGCACACGCTGCTCCATTGCAACCAAGTTGCGTCGAACGTTCTGTACGGGCTCATATGTCATGCTCAACAAGAAATCAAGCACTGAATATTGTGCATCCACCTCATAGTGACCAATCCAGCCGGCATGCTCCATAATCATTGTGGCCAGCATGCGCACAGCATCCGCTTGATCATCCATGGCCTCATAAGAAAAGCGTTCAATCATATTGTTGATGGATCGACGAACTGCATGACCGTTGGTGCTTAGATATCGATGGTGGCGTATTTTATGCATTGCATGCTGCTCCTGTGTTCGCCTCTCACTCGCAGTCAGCTGCACGGGTACAGAGAAGGTCATGAAAGAGCGTTAGTTAGCATTGTTTTGTATTTCCACAAATATTACAAATTATTTGACTTACGCTGTCGCCATTTAAGCACTTTATGAGTTTCTCCACATTCCGCGCAACAGCTTCATTGCGTGGATCTTCCGACATCTTTTATACCGTGGCGATGTTGGTGCCGCTAGCCTCGACCGAAAAAGTTGAGCACATTTAACTCAAAAAACGAAATTAGCAACAAATGTTTAGCTTTGAATGAGTTTCGTTTAAATTGGTCATGACACAATGTTGCCAGATAATTGCAATAAGCAAATGTCATTCGTAGCCAGACTTGGCAATTTCTGGTGCAAATTTAAAGTGCCGCTAATGCAACCAGATCCAATCTGAAAGCGTTGCCAGATATTCGGTAAAAAACGTAAACAAAACAAATTACTTTATTTGCAAAAAGCGACAATTATGAGCAAAACTAAATATCCCACATATGTAATACTTGGCTCTGGTGGCCACACAGCCGAAATGTGTAAAATCAATCAAGCGCTGCTGCAGCAACCGAGCGTTGGTGAGAGTTACCAACCAATACGTTACATTGTGGCCAACAGCGATGTCACCTCACAGGATCAACTGAACGCCACATTACCCGCATGGACACTGGACATAGATGTGCAATACATCAGTGTGCCGCGCAGTCGGAGTGTTGGTCAAAGCTGGCTGAGCACCATATTTAGCACACTATGGGCACTACTGTGGAGCTGTTGGCTCATTTGGCGCGACAAGCCGCAACTGGTGCTCTGCAATGGCCCCGGCACCTGTGTGCCCTTCTGCTATGCCGCATACTTGTGGCGTCTACTGGGCCGACTGCCCGCCCACAGCAAGATTGTATTTGTTGAAAGCTATTGTCGCGTCGAGACATTATCGCTGAGCGGTCGCCTGTTGCTGCCACTGGCCGATATGTTTGTGGTTCATTGGCCGGCACTTGCCACACGCTATGCCCACAAACGTAATTTACGCTACTTTGGCCGAATATTATAAAGTAAATGAGTAAATAAAGAATGTAAATATGTATATACACAATAATGTTCTCTTTGAAATTCAGTATAAATGAAAAGATCTCAGAGATGGTTAGAGCTAGGATCACCAAATCTGGAATGTAGACTACTTATAATGTCAGGCAGATTAAGTTTATTTTCAAATTTGGCCACGCCCCCTCTGGCGGTCATAATTCGATTGCACCTACAACTCATTATAGTCTTATAACCATAATAGATGTAAACTTCAAATTTGTATTTGAGATATCTCAACCAATCTGACCAAATATTCATTTAATTTGATCTTATACATTCTCGCCAAATTTGGTTCAAATCGCTTTCCTATACCATATAGCTTTGATAGGAACGTTCAGTGAAATATAAAATTTTATTATAAAATACTTCGTTGTTTTCTGAGATATCCCAAACAATATGACAAAATATGCATTTCAGTTGGTGTTATACTATATGTCCGGAACAAATTTGTTTCAAATCGGTCCACTATATCATATATCAGTCGAACTTGTAATACAGAATCAGAACGAAAATCGCCCAAAAATTAATGGAGTTTCTGTGGCACACCTGACAAATTGTAGTTTACGCTTTTTTATTCAATAAAAAATAAATTTAATGAAATATTTCATATAGTATAATAAAATATATTTAATATTTTATAACTGTTCTTTCTGTCTCTGGGACAAATGTACGATATTATAAATTAAATGAACATATATTTCTTCTTGTTGTGAAATGCACTATTTTTAACATTAATAATTAATAGAGGTGAATTTGGGGAACTTATTAATAACAAATAAAATAAAGAAGTAATCTTGTGATTTTTTCGTAACATATTCGAGGTTGAACTGCAATAACATAGATAAAAACATAAATTTCACAATAATAATCCAAAACACAAAAAAATTGATTGGATATTCAAGATGATGGCACTCTGTAATAACGAATTAAATTTAAATGCAAGTCCTTGTAACATAGGAAGTTAAAATTTAAATTCTTGTAACATAGGGAATGTCTTTTGTTTCATTTCAGCGCGATCCGCGTTTGCAGATTTTGCGATGTACCTCCAATTGGTGGCCAAGTAAGTCTTGGCCACATTTGGGACACTGCACAGTTTGCTTATGCAAGCTACGTTGACGTATTTGACGAGGCGTAGTTTCATTGCTAGTGCTGAGCGTCGAGTCACTCGACGAGCTGAGATTCAATGCGGCAATTTCGGAATCGGTGTAGCCGGAGCTCTTAAGGATCTGTTTCTGATTCGATTTGTTCTTTTTGCGCTTAACTTGATTGCCTTTGTTAATGGTATTGCTGGTGGGGGGCAGGTTTGTCCTTCCCTTCATCGATGGTGGCGGTACTCGAATGATGATATTGCATCCCTCCAAATGGTTGGCAAATTCGGAGCGTTTCATTTTGTCAAAGCAAATGGGACAGGTAGTTATATCGTTGCCAGCATCAGATAGATTACGTGAGCCACAGGGCACCACATCGTTTTCACGCTGGAATTCCTTTAGAAGCGTATCCTCACCAAAGAGATCATCAATGATGGACTGATCAGCCAGCTCAGAAGCGGCTGTCAAGTTATCAACATCAGCGTCATACTCATCGTCAATCATCATAATGTCATCGTCGTCGTAAATCGACTCATCCTCCATGATCTCACGTTTAATCATAGTTGTAAGCTCCTGGCTGCTTGGTTGGTTGACTTTTGGTCGTTCATTTGTCCTTGTATCAGTTGTCTCGGTATCATCCTCACTATCGGAAATGTTAATTATAGGCACAACCACATCGCGTACCATTATATCATCATCGTAGTTCTCCCAGGACACTATTTCCTCGTGGGAAGACAGACGACGCTTTCGGCTTTTCTCTGGCTCCTTCTTGTCCTTAGTATTTTCATTGTCCTTGCTATAGCGATTTGCCCACAGGTCACGCAAATGATTGCGTTTGCTGTCATCCGACATATTGTGGAAGGAGCTTTTGTCCTTGCCATTTGACAAACTGTAGCCCGGACCCTGCATCGCATTAGTCTGTTGTCCGCCTCTTGGATCACGTTGATCCTCATCGCCGCTGTCCCCGGTCAAATCTTTAAAGCCAAATACCTTATTGGTCTCATTAGGCTTCATTCTTTTATTATCGCGTTTCTGCAGTCCCTCAAAAGGTTTGCTGGATGTACCTGGATAAGAGGTAGGTGGCAGTGCACTAACCACATTGCCGGTTGACATTATACTTGGCACAGTTTTCCTTGGCAGCTTTGGTTTGTCAAAATAGTTGCGTATATCAATTCCACCTACTGATTCGGACTGTTGTTTTGGCTTGACCTTGGGTTGTGGGTTCGGTTTGGCAGACGGCTTCGGAGGCTCGCTTTTCTTTTCAAAAATGCCGCCACATTCACTCTGATGTTTGGCCCACCATTGATCGCTGGGGCCAGGTGCCCGATTCGAGGTGCGCTTCACCCAGCCTTGGAATGGATTATGGTGTTGGCAGATGCCATTGCAGCGCCAAATGTGCGTCTTGTAGGCATTAACCTCATCGTGAAAGGAATGATAGACTGTGATATTGGTACCCGCCACCTTGTTAATGGTTCCCATAATGCGCTTAAAGTTGGGTCCGTGTCCACCATTGCCCTCGCGTATATTGAGGACAAAACAATATGCATGTATCATCTCGTGCTGCAATGAAATCAATGCAATTCATCTAACTGACTGACAAATTTATACTACTATAGATGTTGTTGTTACCAGCAGAGTCTCGACCAGATCCTTGCGTGGTCGCAGCTTTAACAATGGCTCACTGAGACGGATTATGATCTCCTTGATGAATCTGTTGCCACGCTGATAGCAAATGCCAGCGCATGAATACATGCGTTTGCTCCATTCCACAGTGACAGCGCCCAGACGATGCTGGAAGAACTTCTCATCGAATCGCAAGAACATTGCGTATATATCTGGAGTGGGATCGACCAGCTCCCATTCCGGATGCACCAAATTCTGAGTCTGATCCAGATACGAGTCAAAGCTCGATGGTAACTTACTAACTCCATTGCGCTGCAGGTAAATACACACAGTTGAACAAAGCACATTTAAATAGATGACACTTCAGTTCTTACACGTTCCAGATCCTTGCTCAAAATTCTGTTGTCGCTGTTGCTCTTGCTCTTGTTCTTGATGTTGTTGTTATTGTTGCTATTGTTGTTGGTCATATCGAGAGCCCGGAGACTGACGTCTTCAATTGAATCATCACCATTGCCATCTGTACTGTCGTTGATCATTTCATTCTGCAGCATTAGCGCCAATTCATAGTCACTGTGCTCCTTATTCTTTGGTGCATTGTTAGCCTGTCAGAATGCAGGATTAGAAATATACTATTGCGTAGTTCGTTTTGTAACTTACATTGTCAGTTGACATTTCATCATCCAATTGCTGCTGCAGCTTCAGCGCATATAAATAGTCCGGATCATCAGACATTTTACGCAAATTCCATTCACAACCCGAGGAGCGCGATGTAAGAAATGCAGCAACGCTTCAAAACGATTGATGGATTCGCGGTTTTCGATTTTCTACTTTACAGCTGTTTACTGTTGATAGGTTATCGATGAAATAAAATTATAAAACCCAGTATTATCAATTGAAAAGTTTGCCAAGTTCATTTTTATTTCTATTCAGAGTGTCATATAGAATTACTTTTCAAATTTTGATTGAGCTTCACCATTTACTTTTGATTAAAGCCATTTATGCGCGGTCTGACTCAATCAGCTGTTTATTGTTATCAATATAGTCGATAAATGACCAACGTTACTTGATATTTAAATCATCGCATAAAAATGACGAAAGTATCGACAGTCTGGCAGCATCAACTGCTGATGAACTTTTTTAATTTGTTGCGTTTTAGATCACTGGAAGATTTTAAAAGATTTAAAAATTGAACGCTTATAAAAAATTTAAAATAATAATGCTACCAATTGCTTCTCATTTCCAAGCCGAGTTTTGCTATTAGAATTCAAAGTGTCGAAAGTGATATTACAAAATTAAAAATGAGAATTAGTTATTTGATTTAGTATTAGTAGTACATGAATTTTTATTGAATACATTATTCCATTATTCGCTCTCAATATTAAGTTGACCATTTGAAATGGGCCAACGAAATACCATTCCAGTATTTTTCTTTATTTCCCATCGCGAATTTGTTGAAGTATGCCATATATGACATGATATAGTAGTATTTTATTTGCTTGTCAAAATTCGGATCATAAAATGTCAAATACATTCTATGCACATGGCATTTGTTATTGTGACCCTCGAATATAATCGTCTGAGCTTTAATTGTTGCAAATCATTACGAAAATGAAATATTTGACCAAGCGACAGCGCAAAAGAAAGAAGGTACAATTATTGAATAGAATCGGACAGACTTATTATCCAACCGACACGGAAAGCGAAAATGCAGATTGTGAAGTAGAGAGCGACAATCTGGAGACAACGTCGTCTGATAAAAAGGTGAGCTATACATATATTTTCAATTTGATCAAATATGCTCAACAATTTAGAATGTCTGCACAGTTGTCACTTCTAACAAAGGTCACTGCCAAAGGTAGCTTTAAGCCCAAACCGCAGCAGCAGCAACAACAGCAGCAACAACAACAACAACAACATTTGCAACATCCACAACTACAGCAACTACAACAAGGAACAACAACGTCATGCGGTGAGTAACTGTCCGTCCGTCCGTCTGTCTGGTGTCGCCACGAATCAAATGCCGACGCATAAACAAATACGAGTACCAACTATTTTTAAACAAATGTGCAACACATTTGTAAACAAAAGCCTTCGTTTAAGCTTGAGACAACATAATCATTATTTTTGCATACCTACACACATACCATCATACAATTGGATCAATTCAAATGTGTATCTAATAACAGGGTCGTGACAACGGGGTGTCCAAAGGAGGTTGGGGAAAAAGGGAACATATCTTTATAGTTGATCTTTTACTTTTACTCCCACTCTATCGGAGACTAATAAATTTCGCACCTTTTTTGGAAATCAATCGATCTCATAATTTAAGAACTACAATCGGGAATTTAGGCGCTTCATATCATTTCACTGGCTTTTGATTTCCTGCTTGGTATTGACATTATACTATATCCACATCTGACAATAAAGAACATAAACACAAATTAATCAGTGAATATGCTGCTAATTTAAATGGAAAAGAAGGATTCGATCAAAAATGTTGAAAAAATTAATCACTTGGAAATTCCTTAATATCTTCTTCGCCCAAATTAAAATTTTTTTTTATCTTTTAGCATATGAAATCTAATATAAAAATCAATGGAACAAGATGAATTTAGAAATCTTAGTTTGTGGCCGATCAAATGTTGTATACGTATTGCGGAAACGGTAAACACTAAAAGCTACAAAAGTAAAACTTCAATTTACATGATATATCTAATTTTATTTTTAACATTTAACACTGGACTTAGAAGTATAGCAATTTTTTTTAAATTGAATTATCATTATTTTCAGAAATTGGTTGTTTCCAAATCAAAATAACTTTTTTAAAGTTTTTGTGCTTTGAAATAATTGTTATTTTTGAATTTGTTTTTATACATTTTAGTATTGTTTTCTATTCATATTTTTTGATGTTTTTAAATTAAAAAATAATGGAGTTCTTATATTTTAGCTATAAAAATTGTGTGTATTCAAATTAGTTATCATTTCATAATTTAGTCCTTGGGGAAAAATACTCAAAGGAGTGAAATTGAATTTGAAACCACATTATTTAAATGATTTTCGAAAAAATATTATTTTCTATCCAATTGCACAAATGACTATAGAGGAACATACACACATATGTATGTACAATGGAAAAATTTTCCATTAAAATTAAAACATAATAATAATACCTGAAAATTGAGATGTTAAGCCTTTAATTCTGCAGATGATCGTCTATATTTTTAAATAAAATGTTTAGTATTAATCGCCATTAAAGACTTTACTTTGGATTCTGTTGTTTTTTTTTTTACCAACAAAGCAACATATTTTGTTTTAAAATGTTTTATAGTATTTTTGAAAGCTTTTTGTTATGCCGTTTAGTAAATTCAAACATATATTTACACATATTTATTTATTTTTTTTTTGTCAATTATTACTGTCTTTTTTATCATGTTCCGACATTTTTTACAAGGTTCCCTTAATTCCGCAGATAATCGGCGCAGTCACTTTTGCTTTGGAGCTTTCAATTTGCCGCCCATTGATCGCGATCTGGAGTGTTATTATCATCATAATGAGCCACTAACTTTGGGTAACTTTATGGACTTTGAGCAGCTGAACGAAAAGATCGGACACCGCTTGAAGCCGACAAGTACGCCGGAAATATCACCATCAAACGTATCGTATGCCAGCGTATCGTATCCTAACGATCAGGAGGAGACCCCATCAAAATCAGAGCCATCCATGTCAAGTAGTTCGCCAACAAGTACGGAAAGTATTCAGGACTTAACGTCAACGGATATATCATCATCGGATGATAGACCTGTAGAGGAGAACAAGAACGCGAACGCGAACGCGAAAGTGAACGTGAACGTTACGGAGGAATCGGTTAATGAGCTATTAACACGATTTGCCATCAATACTCCATACACGGAATTGGCCAACTTGACTTTGGCCATGTTAAAGAATACCGCATTTGGCCCATTGATTACCGGCAGTCCCAGCACAATTGGCAATATACCATCCTATGAATTCTGGCCAAATCCCTATCAGATCAATTACCAAAACAACGAGGAAGAAAGAGTTGTTGCTGCTGCCGCTCGTGATGCAATGCCCGAGAACAGTGTGAAGCCCATTGGATATGAGGCAAAGTTTCGAAACGCCCAAGAGCAATCACAGTCTGAACAACAACAGCCACAGCAGCAACAACAGCCTGAACAACAACAGCATCAGCAGCAACAACAGCCTGAACAGCAGCAGCAACAACAGCCTGAACAGCAGCAGCAACAGCAACAGGATCAAACTCAAGAACAACAACAGCATCAACCTGAACCAGAGCAACAACAACAACAACAACAACAGCTGCAGTTTGGCTCACATTGGCGTCCAGTTGCTGCTGATATGTGGCAGCCTTGGTTGCATCAACGCCAGCAACATGATCACGGTTCGAGTCCCAATAGTCTTGTAGAAAGCATCAAATGCATTTGGAAGCGTCACAAACAATGGGAAGACAACAGCGATAATTGGGCTATTTGGGGCAACAATCAAAGCGGCAGCATTTGGAGCGTTACCGAGCCACAGTTGCAACTGCAACAGCAACAGCAGCAACAACAGCAGCAGCAACAACAGTTGCCATCGCCTGAATCCAGCTGGAATCAGCGCAGTCAAGCGGTATTAGCTGCTTCGCAGCTATATGGCTACTATATGCCGACAGTATTGCTGGACTATTCGCAACATGGACAACAGCTGCCAATTGCCGCTACAGCAACAACAACAGCAACATCTGGTCAGGGCAATCATTACATACGCAACAACAGCAACACTTCACGTTATATGAATCGCAATTTTGTTAATTACAATGCTCGCATTGGCAACAATGGCTTGCAGTATCAACAACAACAGCAGCAGCAGCAGCCGCAACAGCCACAGCAACAGGCACAGCAGCAACAACAGCCACAGCAGCAGCAACAAACACAGCAGCAATTGCAGCACTTGCGCTATAACTATGCAACTCAACAACAGCAACATCAGCAGCAACTGCCGCCTCCCCCACCGCCGCCACAGCCACAGCAATGGCAGTGGCAGCAATATAGGCAGCCCAAGCCACGTGCACATTTCTATCCAGGACGCTACTACAAGGGCAACGGCTTCAGCAACAATGGGGCACGTAAATATTGTAAACATTGCATCTGCAATGCTCGCAACGCCACCAACAACAGCACACATATCAACTGCATTAGCAGCAGTAGCAGCAACAGCAACACTAACAACAACAACCACAGCAGCAGCAACAACAACAACATTGGCAACATGGATGTATCCATGCTGAATATGTCACAGGAGGATCTGGATGCCGCACAAATGTATGCAATTCATGGCGAACGATTCTTTGAGATGCCCATGGGCCGTAGATATCGACGCAGTCTATATCCATCATCGGGTGCAATAATGTCAAATGTGGTTACGCCAGCACCACAACAGCAACAGCAACAGCAACAACAACAACAACAACAACAACCAACAGCACGACCACCGACACCACCAATCAGCGACATGTACGCCACCAATGGACACTTTAACACTTGGCAGACAACACCAATGTCGCTGGTGGGTTAAGTTCATAATGGAGTCATTGTAAATTCAACACAATTTAACTTGTTTCCTTTCACCTTTCTTTCTCCAAGTATTCAATGCAAGCAACGGCAGCAACACCACCATCGACAACACCAACACCACCAGAGTTACTGCAGAGTCAGAGTCAAATGACGGCGCCAGTTGGCACCGATTCCAATCTATATACGGCTAACTTTCCGCCACTGCCGGCGCCAAATCAGAAACGCCACAAGGATTAGATTGCCATACATATACATGCATACATACATACAATACATGAGGCGACGGGGGGGTTTCTCAGTTTCTCACTACACCAATAAACAAGTTCTCCTCACTTTGCATGCCTCTCATATTATATTTACAGACACTGGTTTCGTTTGTTTCATATGAAAGTCACTATTGTTTATCATACATTCCACATAAATTGACACTCCCCCAACCCCACTCATATTTTCCATTTTGTATGTACATACGTTAAAATTCAACTCCTTAAATACAAAAATATTTTGTTTTTATTTGTTTTTTTTTTTTTTTTTTTTGTTAAAGTTGCGGTTATTATTAGTTTGTTAGTATGTATTTGCAATTACCCCTTAACATTAATTATATCAAATTTATGGTTTTTTAATTGTAAGATTTATATTAAACCCATGAGATTTTAATGATGATGAAATAAAAAGCAAAATCATCAGATTATCTAATTAAAGCAAGCTTCCTGCTACCTATAAACGCTATCTGTATTTCTTATCCAATCGTGTGGAGTTGCTGGGTGCACAAGCTCACCTTATTTTAGGTTATGTTTTAAACAAACTTTTCAAAATAAAAAGTACGTTAAAAGAAACTGCGACAGTGCTGTAAAATGTTGAGTATTTTATGGTGACGAAATACTCAATGTGGGCAATTTTTTTGGTTGACTAATTGCTATCGATGTATTTGATTAGTATTCAACATATCGATATGCTTGAAGACTTATCAAGTTCAGTATTTAATATATCGATAGTCGACAGCTCTTATTAATTCCGTGAAATAAAGTTATCGATTATTTGTTAAAATCAGTTGGCGGTTGGTTTTCGTAACGTTTTCTTTTCTTTATTTAAAACATTTTATTAAAACTTTTGTTGCGTTAGGGCTGCATCTGAATTGGTCAGCTGGCTGCACAAAAAAATAGATGTACATAATTTGCATTTATTTAAATGTTGACACTTAATTGCTGTTGCTCTCAGTTTAGTTTCATTTTTTGTTTTGGTTGTTGTTGTTGTTGTTGTGTGTAAAACGCAAAGACAATACAATAAATTTTTGGTTGCGGTTGCTTAGGTACTGCATTCAACTACTCTTACATACATATATGTACATACAAATATACATATTTATTATTAAACATTACTTTCGTTATTTAAAGCAGCTGTTGCCGCTGCCGCTGCTTTTGCTGACGCCGCCGCAGCGACGCGAGCGCGGGAAAATTTGCTAATGGACGATGGGGAGGGGGAGGCAGATGGACCTGGAGGGACTGCATCCACATCGGCGTTGCCAATGCGTATGCTGTTGCCAGCGGGATATACACAGCAACCCCGGCGCTGTTTACGGCCGGACGGCGAGCCGTGTCCATGTCCGTATGCGCTTCTATCACCGATTTGTACTAGATGGGAAAGATCCTCCGTGCGCGTGAATACAAACTCCTCGGAGGACAGACGTTTGCGCACACGTCCGCCAACCACATCCGGACGCTTGCCGCCGGCGCCGTTGCTCATTGGCGATGGGGATGGCGATGCCGGCGCCACAATTGCCGGCGTCTCTGGCGGATTACCATCAGCTCCCGCTCCCGTTCCCGCTCCAACGGCAGCACCGCTGTAAACGGGAAAATGTGACTCGAGCACGCCGGGACGCATGAGTATCTCGTCGTGGATGTGTCCACCGTTCAGCTTTAAATGGTGGTGCCGTCCCGGTGTGGCAAACAGTTCCAGCGATGCACTCGAATTGGCGCTATAGAAGCTACTGTTGGTATCTGTGGAGCCGATGGTCACGGACGCTTGCTCCGCCGCGGCGGCACATTGCTTATGATCGTGCTCGGAACGCATACAGCAGTCACGTCCGTCGGAACGACGACACGGACAGTGCGGGCAGATGCGCAGACAATGATCCTCGGAGTCGGCCAGAATATTGCTATCGCTGAACGTTAACTTCTTGACGGGAACTGGCGGCGTGGTGTGCTTCTCATCCAGCTGATCCGCTGACTTGGAGCTGGCACCGCATGCCACGGTGGACGGCAACTGGAGACGCTGCAAGCTGTGTGCCGACTCGAAGCTGTCGTCACTAGAATTGGAGTCGAGACCATGTTGTAGCTGTTGCTGTAGCTGCTGCTGCTGTTGGTGGTAGGAGGAAGCATCTGCGCCGGGAAAGATGCGGGGAAAAGTGACAAAGACGCGACCCAGACGCTTGTATTGATCCAGATTACGTGTATCCTCGGCACAACCGGCCAGATTCTCTGTAAATTTGGGTGCACGTCGCATCACTTTAGGCGTATGCAATTGTGACTCAAAGATATCCTCCAGCGGCACTTTGGGCACACCTGCTCCTGCTCCTGCTCCGAGTCCGGATGCTCCGGCTGCTGCTGTCACACCCATGTGCTGCAGATAGCGTTCAATGCTGTTGGCCAAACTAATGGGCACACTGCTGCGCGACGACACACTGGAGATCTCCGAGAGCGTCTCGGGACTGGCGAGTGGCGCCAAGCCATACCAATCATCGTGCAGCAAGTCCACACCCTGTCCACCAGCCACCGAGGCACGCCGCAACGCCTGCGTCAGTGGCAAGGAACGAGGCTTCTTCTCCGAGTGCTGACGCGCCAGATGCTGCACCGAGAAGGGCATGGACGGTAACGGTGACGCTGACTGTGACGCTGACTGTGACGCCGACGGCGGTGGCGGTGGCGTCAGCGCCATGTCAAATGCAACCGCTTTGAGACGTGGCACATCCCCGGATCCACCTGGCTCGGCATTGAGCAGCACTGTGGTCGTCTCACTCAGCATGGAACAGGGACTTTTACGCATCGTTGTCACCGTTGTGATGCTGTCGTCCAGGACGCTTGATATGTCATACGGCGTTGTCGTCGAGCTCAACTGGCTGCGGCCAAAGATGCTGCCGGCAATGGAGGATGCCTTGCTGCCACCATGTTGCATCGAGCGTTGCTCCAGCTGCGGATTCTGCTGCTGTTGCTGCTGCTGCTGCTGCAGATTGGTGAAGGATGTCTCCAGGCAGAGTTTATGCTGTGCCGTTGGCGTCAACATGATGCAGTTGCTGAGATTCGTACAGGAACTCTTGCCATGCTGCGATTCCAAGCTCAACTCCTGATGACCATTTCCGTTTCCATTGAGAATCACGTCGCCGTCGCCATCGACGTTGTCCGTTTGATATTCCGGCTCCTGATCCGTCGATGTCGTGGAGAAGGCATTGGAGGTCTGGCGTTGGGGTTTACGTGGACCACTCGTTGTTACAACCTAATGACAAAATCGGAAATACGTTACAAAACAATTTATTTGAAAGTTGCTTCTTCTTATTCGTCTTATTCTTGTTATCCAGTTAATAAGTACATATTTACACATATGTTAATGTATGTATGAATAATTAGTTGTATAGTACAGATCTTGGTGCATAATTGTAATTGCACACACACACACACACACACACACATGTACATACGTACTGTAGAAAGCAAATGAGCAACAGCGAGTGCGAGTGTGAGTGCGAGAGTGAGTGAGACAGCACGAAAGCTTTAGGCATTTAACAAGTTCATAGGGCAACTAAACCCGATCGTTCTTTTTTTTATGAAACTCTCTTGATCCACTTGATACGAAATTTTACCGGCGAGAAACGTCAACTTTCGCGGTTTCTTCTGCTAATGTTCTGTTATTAACAGAATATAAGTATTTTCCCGAAAATCCTGCGCAGTTATTAACAGTGCATTAGTTATAATTAAATAAGTATTTAGGCAATTTTTTTGCACCGTTAGAAAGTACACGGAACCGTAATCATATTATAAAAAATACATGGTAATGATTACATTAAAATTTTTTACGTTCTTTAATGATAATCTATCTTTAATCTATTCAAAAAAGTGGGTTTCGTTCGTATAATAGCTTAAAAGTTCAAATTTTTTGCCTAGTGTAATCCTTAGCTTGAATAATTTTATGAAACTAAGAAAATACTCATTATTTTTTTTAAAAGGCTTGTTACATTGGAAGCGAGACGACCGTGGAATGAAATCTGCATACAAAAATAACAGTAAACAATTTTTTCGTTTTTTTTATATGGAGTTTTTCATAATAAATAATGACTATTCCTTGAATTTTTTTTTTCTTCAAAAATATAGTATAGGTTTGTCTTCGCTATATATATAGTATATATGTTATATATATATATATTTAAAATATTGTAAGCTCATTTTTCAGTAAAAAGTTGTATTTTTTAGCATGTTAAATTTCTCTCTGATTTTATTGAGAATTAATTAATATCACGATTAAAGTGTAATCTTTAAATTTTCAATAATTTTTGGGTGCTGGAAAAGAGATTTCGGCGAATGATCAATATGGCGATCATTCGTTTCATTTTGGGAGTAAACTTAAAAAAAAAACCGGAAAAAATATAGAGATACTAAATTTTTTTCAAATTTGCAGTCGGTGCTCCCACACGTCATTCGGAATGTAAGCTGAAAAAATACTAGAGTTCTATTAATAACAGCCTCTTTTCTGAATCTCGTTCAAAATTGCGAAAGTTAAAGTTTTTGCCCGTGGAATTTCGCGTCAAGTGAATACAGATTCTGTAATATTCTGTATTACAGAACCTAAGCCACATTAAAAATATGTTTACAAATGCGGCCAATTTCATTTAAACCAATTAAAGCTGCCGTTTATGCTTAATAAATAATAGTTCCAATTTAAAAAAAAAAAAAAAAAACAAACATACAATAGCTTTTTGTGGAAGGATTGTGGATGATTGAGACCGTTATAAAGGGAATTTCTTAAGTGCCAGTCGAAAGAGTTATGCATTTTTGTAAGTATGTACATGGAAAATCACCTTTAGAGGATATTGTTATTTGTGATTTGTATAGTGGGGGAAATTTAAATGTTAGTTTGTGGTAACACTGGGTTTCAATTACGACAACACTTAGAGAGAGAGAGAGAGAGAGAGAGGCAAAGAGACAACAAAAATTGTACATAACTATAGGTTAGGTTGAGCGTAGCAGAAAGGCAGAGAAAAAGAGACAGACAGAGAAAGAGAGAGAGAGAGACAGTATATAGACTTGAAGTTAATAGAATTTTATGTAATATTTTTCTATATATTTTGGTAATTTTTTTTTTTTTTTTGTTTTTGTTAACGAGAGAGCAAAATATGGAAAGTTGTACATTAGTCTTTTAAGTAGTAGGCGGCTGTACCTGGTATCGGTATTTTGTGTTGTCGAAGCTGTTCTTGTTGTTGTATTGATGGTTATTGTTGTTGTTTTTAAAGTTGTTGTTGTTGTTGTTGAATTTATTGTCGTGTTATCTTTACGTTTGCGAGTAGTACATGCCTTTACGGTACGATCTCTACATGACACGACCTATGTACATCGTTCATGATCGATAGTATTCAAACAAGTGTCGTTTATCGGTTATCATTTATTGTTAATCGTTATCGGTTTGCCGCACACAATTATCGCAAAATAACAACAAACAAACAGAAAGCATATGTAATTAAATTGATTATTTGAAAATGTAAGCATATATTGGAAGGATTTAAACTATATTTCACTCTCTAACTCTAGCTAAGCCTCACACAAGTCCACAATAATAATTTTGTTTTTTTTTGTGGCCTAAAAACGGTCTCTATATCCTAGAACTATGTATATATATATATGGGGGGGGGGGCTTGTTTCATTGCAATTTTTTTTTAATATATGTACTAACAAAAAACCATTTAGTTTCACTATCGCAAAAGGGCACATTGGCGGTACAAAAGCTTTACAACAAACAAACATTCCCATGCAGCATTTTGTGTACTATCTGCTATACATACAGTACATATGTTTGTGTGTGTGTGTGTATGTGTATATGCGTGTGTTGGTATTTATGCATGTATGTGTAGAGAATTCGTTGGGTCAAATACAAGGCTGCAAACCTCCAAAATGTTGTTTAAGATTCGGTTCGGCGATTCGGGCCATAGAGCAGGACATCGGTTCGCGAATTGGTTTAAATACCCCCTGAACCCAAGGTTTGGGTTCAAACCTTGGTTCAATTTTATACAAAAAAATATGTTTATTGTTATACATTTTTCTCTACATTTTGATCTAGTTAAATTTTTTTTTAAGAAATCAAATTTTGATGATAATTTAAATTTATTTGAAGATTTAAATATGAATTTTTTTATTCAAAGTCTCAAATAATTGCGTAATATTAGAAAAAAAATTTTTTTCAAACCGAATCTTTTATTTTTGAAAGCGGTTCGGCTAAGGTTCGGGTGTGCAAAGTTAATAATTTCAAGGGTTCGGTTCATGATCCGGTTCAGGCTGATTATAAACCCGAATCGAACCGGTTCTACGAGGTTCGGTTCAGAACCGGTTTGCAGCCTTGGTCAAACACACGTATTCGTTTGTTAGTTACTTTGAAAGAAACTTAGCAAATAAAAAAACTTACCAAATTTAAGTTGAGCTTCAAAGCCAAAAAATAATAAGTTAAAATTATAACTAAATAACATGTATAAAGAATTTAAAAAATTCAACAGAATTGTGCTTCTAAAACAGCAAATTACCATCATTAATTAAAAATCAAGTTATCCAAAAGTAGGCTGAGGAATACGTATTTCAATCAAGTGTCACAAGAATAATCATTCTACAGTCTTCTTGTGCATTTCGAATTTATCTATTTTAATACCAGCTACAAATGCAGCTTATCACGTCGCTCGGTGTTTTAATAACCCATCTTGTTACTAGCTCACATAACAACTAAGTGGCTGTGATACTCGCTGCTTTAAAAATAATCTTATTAATCGTTGCTTTTTAATCTCCGCGAAAGCTGCTTAAAAACCCATTTCGTTATTCGCTCATTACAACTTGGATCGTTACTCTTTGCCTTTGGAACTTGTTAAAACTGTTTATTACCAGTCATAAGCTCTTAAAGAAAATAAAAAAAATGCATATTGTATTCTGATAGGTATATATGTATGTGTATATTCATTCAAATAAACAACAACGAAAAAGACAATTACATAAATAAAATGCTAAATTCAATTGTAATTTAACTAGTATTTACCAGGGGCCGCATCGGTTATAATTAAAAAAAAAAAATTATTGTCGAAATTGTATGTTGATTTTTGTAAAAAAAATTGAAATAGAATATTTGTTTTTTGATAAAAAAAAGTGATGAAATAATTTAGTTTCTGTTTCTATTCAAAATTCAAAAAACAATTTTAAATTTTAATTAAAAAAAAAACAAATTTGTTTTTAATTTTCAAAATAAAAATCATCTAGATAACACTGTGTTACAAAAAAAAATCAAAACAAAACTTCTGGGATGGGACATAGCGCATGTTGTAGGTATAGAAAAATAAAATTTTTTTGCATACTAGAATTTTTTGGATCACATCGAAATTTTAAATTACGGTAAAAAAACCGTTTTTTCATACATGCGCTCACTTATACGCGCATAGCTTTGTCAAACGTCCACCGATTTTAAATTTTTTACCGGTTTTGGAAAGAAAAAACTTAGGTTTATAAATGTGCTATACTTGACTTAACAAGTTTTTATTCTCTTATTAGAGTATTTGCTATGTAAAAAATTTTTTTTTTATATTTTTTTAAATTTTTTGACTTTAGTGATGTTTTTGAACACTATTTTGTTAGATACCCTCTAAGTTTCATATTTTATTTAAAAAGGACACACTTTTACGAGTGAAATGCTTTTCCATTTTCTAAAATCGGTCAATAACTAGCATAGTTAAAAAAGATTTACGGAAACCATATGTTGCGCAATATGTTTATGAGTGCGCCATCATACCACTGTCGACTGTCGTAAAATTGTTGAAAACTTTATAGAAAGTTTTTAAAGAATTTTTTTTGGAGTGAAAGTGACTCCAAAACTGTAAAATTAGAAATATATATCAAGCTACTTCATTTTATTGATATATTTATTTTTTAGCTTTTAGTACCCACTTTTAAGTGTTTACTCGAATTTTTTTTTTTTATTGATTATAATCGGTTTCCCGATTCGTGCTAAGTGAGAAGCAGTCATTTTTTACTATGTTGATTTTATTTTTGCCATCAGAGCGCATTTCTATAGTAGTGGTTTCTTGATGAAACCATTCACCTTGTTCGTCGCTGAACTGGTTTAAATTGACAGGGAAGAAATTTAAATGGGAATGCAAAAAATGGATTTTTATAGCCATGCTGCAGTTCATGTCATTGTACGCCCTTAAAAAAATAGTTTACAACTGCAACATAGTCGACTCTCCTGTTATTGCCAACAAAATTATCACAAAGCATAATATAACTTTTTTAAGCTCGTATTTCAATTATGATTGATTTGGACTAGAAATTTTAACTTTTTCTAAGCTTTCGGATCTGTGGTCCGATAAAAACACGTAAAAGTAGCGAAAAAGGATTAAAAACGACAAAATATTATCAGAAATTTCTTGGCATTTTTTTCTTAAAAATTGAAAACCTCTGGTAAATAGTACTAGATTTTAATAAACTTAGTTGCACATAAAGCAAAATTAATTCTTTTTTGGAACTGCATACCAAAATTTAGTAGTTTTATACCAATTTGACCAAGTAATTTTCGTTCAAAGTACGGTAAAGATGCAAAAAACTGAAAAAATTCACATATTTTTACACGTAGCACCCTCAATTTTTATCCGAGTTTTTAGTGTATACACCGGTGAAAAGGTACTACATTTCTCTTTCCAATAACGTATTACAGTATATTGTAGGATGCATAGTTTATGACATATGAATGATTAACTCTATCAACCTCGAAAAAACGGTTTTTTTACCGTAATTTAAAATTTCGATGTGCAACAAAAAAATCTAGTATGCCACAATGTATCATTTAACAATATCTACAACCTAAGATAAGTCGCATCTCAGGAGTTTTTGGACTGTTACACCGTGTAATTTATTACGGGTTAAATTCGTTTAAACTTGCGATCCGCCTGGTATTTACTGATAAATAGACACTTAACACAATTACTTAGACAATAAATAAATAGGCTATAGAATAAATTAAAATCGAATATTGAGTGTCAAAGAGTAAAATAATTGCTAAAACAATGATAAAATAGGCTAAGATATGGGACTTGAACTTGGACATTGTGCGGGGGCATTTTAAAGTACACAATAATACATATAAATGTCTAATTTAAAAATACATTATTAATAAATTAAAGTACAAAATATAAGTTAATCAAAAATATAAAGTTAATATTCGTTGCGTTAAGCAGATGTTGTTGATTGTAGTTTGTAACGTCTCAAGCGTGTTGTTGTTGTTGTTGATGTTGTTGTTGTTGAGGGTGGGCGATTGATCAATCGAACTGGGGCGTGGTCGTGTGTGTGTGTATAGTGTGATATCGTATGGTGTGTTTTGGTGTTACACTGACACTCGATGCCTTAACAATAGACTACTCGCAATACAAATACATTTACTTATTTGGTTATATCGTAACTAAATCGGTGCTATATGTATATATATGCTAGAACTATACATATATTTATATATATATATATACGTGTTCATCTGTGTATATATAAATATATAGTATGTATCTAAATAACGACGAGAAGTAGTACGAGTACGAGCATCATCATCATTGTTATTACTATATTGATAAATCGTATTTATTATAGTTTCTTCGATCGTAAGCGTGATTCAACTGGCTGTGGAACAACTATTGACCGACGTACGTTCATCATCAGCATCCGAAATTACCTTCTTGAGCGCGGCGAGAACCTTATCGGGCATATGATCCTGCAGCATGACAGGTGATATGAGCACCTCATCGAAATCGGTTGAATCGGCCCATATTGCCTGATAGACCGGCTCACGACTCTTTAGCACATTTCTGCAAGACACAAGTAAGGGCATTGTTTTTGTTGTTGGTTTTCTTATAGTCTTATTTGTTTTTTTTTTTTTTTTTTGTTCTGCTATATAGTATAGTAGTATGTCGGTATTATGTATATGTATATATATATATATATATACCTATATATTAAGAAATATATATACATACATACATATAAATATTTTGTGCTATGCTACTTAATAAAATCAAAACTCTATATTATGGTTGAGGTCGGTTTCTAATTATATATCGATGAAGAAATTGAAATGATAAAGCGTTTCTACAAATTGAAAACAATCGATTTATCGAATTATCGATAAGAACAAGGAAGGAGCGCCAAAGCAGCGAAAGTAGGGGGAGAGAGAGAGCGAGAGAGACAAAGGACATGCAGCAATCTCACATATGATTGATAAAAAAAAACTAAACATTTTATTTATTATAAGCTCCCAATCGTCAACGAGCAACGAGGGGGATGGATCGGGCGAAATGGAGAAGGAGTCTGGGAGTCTGGGCGGCCACATGCTTCGATTCATGCAAATTGACAAACAATATGAACTTTAGAAATCAATTTCACACTATTTAAGGCAAATATATGTGAATGATATACAAAAAAGAGAAAGAGAGAGAGAAAGAGTAGAGAGAACGAGTGTGAGAGAAAGAGAGAGAAAGATAGAGATAAGACAAGATCGAGTTGGTTGCATTGTTTCGTTTCTGATAGATATACTATGTTATATATCAATCGCATTCTCTTATTTGTGATCTTCATCTCCTCTGTGCAACGGGCCTACCTCCAACCACTGTCGTATTTTTGCCTGAAAAAATAGTTTATAATTAATTATATTGTCATACGTGTATTTTTTTTGTACAATTAAACACAATGTATGTATGTTTTGTTTTACTTTTTTTTGGTTCAAAGCAACACGATTTTATGGGCAAACTCGCTGAACATAAGACAAAAACCATGATAAAAAAAAATAAAAAACTCCGGTATTTGAGGAGTCACGTAAAACCGATTTGAAATGTGACATACGTTTTCAAATGTACAGAGAGAGTTCATCTAATAAAATAACACACTAAAAACTATGTTTTTTATGCCTTTAAAAGTTTTAATTACATTTTTTTATGAAACCCCAACTAACTAACCATATTTCATAGTTGAATTGACACAGTGAAGCTTCTGTATGTTTCTGTTTTAATAAACAAATTTCAAATCTGATCTAGTTAAGTTCCCTATAAAACAGTTTGATTATATTGTAATCTTCAAATCAACAAATATTTAATTCTTGCACAAACATTTGATTAGAACACCTATTATTAGAATGTAAGGGATATTAGTTTTTAATTAAAGACTATAAATCATACATATATTTACTTGAAACAGGAAAATTCTTGAAGAATGTTATACATAAAAATATTATTATTTACGTATTTTATATCATCAATAGCTAGTCTCTTATAAATATTTAACCAATATTTAGACCCTTTGGCTCCACTATGCGTAGCCCTCCCTTCCTACATACATACATATATATGTGTAAGTCTCGAATCATAATCCGTGTATATCTGACGTCATTGTCAATGAGTCACTTGGGCGACCGTCTGGCCGCAGTTTGAGCTTCCATTTAGCTGATAATTTACATACACAAACGCACACATACCCTCTATCACAACAATACAAAGGGCATTCACAGCTTTTAATTAGTGTTGGTGCGTCAAGCGGATCTCGCGTCTGGCGTGGTAAAAAAAAAGGGGTCAAAGATGAAATCGAAAACGGGGCTTAAAAAAAAAACACAACAAGGAACAGCTTTGAATATCCAAAATATAAATACCCTTTTAAATTATTCTTATTAGAGCTATAGATACTATTTTAATTTAATTCTGATTTTCATAAAATTTAATGAGGATAAGTAAGGAGAGAAAGAGACTATTTTAAAACTTGATTTCTCATCTCAACTAAGGCTCAGAATAATAAGTGCACCAGCATTTCTTGACTTACAACTTTAATATTTGTAATTAAGCGAAAAAATATAATTTCAGCCCTTTTTTATTGTCATCGTGTAGCTATTTTCCAATTTTTAAGTCAGCAAAATGGATTTGATAAAAATAACATAAAATAAAATGAATGGGCTTACTCTGTTTTTTATTTTTTATTTTATTTTTTAATTTAATTATAAGTGAGTATTTGTTATTTCTAAAAATCTTGACCGTGTTTTTGTTAAAGTTTAAAAAAAAAAAAAAAAATAATGACGGAACTCTAAATATAAATATAATGCTGGTGTACTTATTATATAAATCAATCGATTTAATGCATTTTAAGCAAGTTTCATCATCACGAATGTACAAAATCCTAGACATGTAACATATTTCCTGATAAAATCAAAAATTTCAACTGTAAAAGGGTATACAGAAAACGAGGAAAAAGCGATATGAACAGATTACAGAAATGAAAAACAACAGAAAACAGCAACAGCTGGTGGCACATTTACTCACTCATCTGGCTTGGGATGATGCCGCACAATGTGAATAATGCGACCGGGCGGATATAAGGGCTGATGTAATGTTAAAGCTATTGAGCTGTCCGTGGGATGTGCGCTGGTGGAACGAGCCGTGCCACGTTCCTGGAACAAACAAATGGAATATGGTTAAGAGGAATATGAGAGATGGTAATTAAGTTTTCCAAGTGCATGCTGACCTCCTGATACTGATTGATGTGCGTATCCTGGCCGGACATATTGACCACAGACGTGGGCTCCGGACCACAGCCACAACAGATGACCGAGCACGAGATGGTCTTCCACTGCAAGATGAAAGATTAAACATAAAAAAAATATCAACAAGATCAATAAATAGATTTAGGCAAGATGTAATATGCTATTGTCCTTAGTTTAATTAAGCTAGGATCCCTATATTCCAACAGATTTTTTAATTTGTCCGGTCAATTATTGAATGTGGATCTTGTGTCTGGTTTTTGGTTGGAAACAATCATTTATTATGACACTATAAAGAACACATTGAAAGTACGGTACTTCCTTTATTTTTATTAGTTAATTAAATCCGATTTTTAATTAAATCCGATTGAAATATTTTATCTTTATACATATATACATAACCTCACTTTAACTAGACTTCATAGGTCTTTGGAAATACATAGCTTTCGAGTTTAAAACAAGCGGGAAAGGCTATAGTCGAGATCCCGACTATATGATACCCGTTACTTACTTAAATATATTGAAAAGTACTTTAAAGAAAATAATTGTTTTGCTCTGAAAACTTTAATTCGCCATAACTGTCGTTCTACATGTCCGATCTTGATGCGATTTAGTGGGATAATAGATAATGCTAATAGATAACGGTAATAATCACAAAAAACGTATTATCTTAAAAACTGTGGGTGTGGTGGTTTTTCGCGATTGGCGGGGGCGGATGGGGGCGTGGATTAAATTTGAAACAAACTTGATCTGCGTGAGGTATATATAAATCTGTGTGCCAAATTTGGTTACTCTATCTCTTTTAGTTTCTGGGATTTCTTTGTTCAGACTGTTTTTCGCTATTTGCGGGGGCGGAGGGGGGCGTGGCTTAAATTTGAAACAAACTTGATCTGCGTGGGGTATATAGAAGTCTTTTAGTGAAAGTTTGGTATCTCTATCTCTTATGGTCTCTGAGATCCTTTTGTTCATACAGACAGACAGACGGACAGACGGACATGGCTATATCGACTCGGCTATTGATGCTGATCAAGAATATATATACTTTATAGGGTCGGAGATGCCTCCTTTTCCCTGTTACATACATTCCAACGAACACAATATACCCTTATACTTATTTTTTATAAGTAACGGGTATAATGAGATTGTGATTCAGTTTTCATGACTACTAATTAAATCTGTAAATTGTAAATTGTTCATTAAACATTTTTGTTCAAGATGTGGGCAATGGTGGCGTGGCATTCCAATATAAAACTAGCTTTATCTGCGTATGGTATTCAGGAACCTATACACAATTTGAAGTCTGTAGCTCTCGGCTGCATGCATTACTACAAAAATTATTATACCCATTTTGCCCAATATTAATTGGCTTAGGAATTCAAAAACAACAGTTGATTATTCGTACACCTGCTTTCAAACTCAGCTGTTTCAAGTAAACAGCAAAAAATTTGTAGAACAAACAGCTGCTTTTAATGGCAAATTTTTTTAAAAGGTTCTTCAACTCTAAACCGGCTTTAAGCAAATGAGATCACTTGAGAGCGGCGTGTTAATACATATATACATATGAGGTAAGTCATGAGGTAAAGTCATTAATTTCGATTTCAAAACAGTAATTCATAATGTGCACTTTTAGTGAAATTTTACTTTCTAAAGCACTACACATTTGTGTTTAATAAAATGCCGACATATTTATAATGAGTCAAAATCAGAAGTAGCGATACACAAAGATGGATCACTCAGTCAGTCAGTCAGGACAGAGAGATTTATATATTTATATAATATGTATAAAAAAAAAACGCACCTTGGGATCAACACTGCGTTGTATGGCATTGATGAGATCGGCACGTAAAGCCTCCATTTGATTGAGACCAATTCGTGGAACGACATCCTTGCCCAGGACCACGGATGTTATAAATGATTTAGAGTACTCCACAGCTGGCATGCTAAGCAATCCGCCGGGCGGTGAATAACTAAAGCATTGCAGCGTTGGATGTTCCGGTTTGAGCAATATCGCCAGAATCGCCGCAGTTCCCGCACCGAGAGAATGTCCGACCAGGACCAGATCAAAGGTGTGCGTCAAACGATCCGCATTTCGTTGCAATGCCCGCTCAATGAGATTCTCCTGTTGCAGCTTGTTGCGTATATAGATGGCTGCCTGCACCATGCCCTTGTGGCCCAACCAATCGTCACGTGGCGGCTGCAGTGGCAACACTTCACCCTCCGCATTCAGATCGGTTAGAATGTCCTTCATGCTCAGCGTCCCTCGTATGCTGATCACAATCTTCTTTTGCGTATAATCGACAGCCACAAAGAAGGGCGTCTCACCCACATCCACATGGTAGGTGGCATAAACAATATCAATGTCGCCCAGTTGCAGCGTCTTCTTCAATGCCGCATAGTTGCAGTAACAACAATTGTCCTGGATCACCTCACCATCGTCTCCGCTGCCGCAACAGCAGCCGAAGCATCTGTGGAAATTAATTCTCTTATGAAATATCTATTGAAATATATACTATTTTATAAAATTCTGTTGAAATGTCATCTACAACAAACACAGTGTTTGGAGTCATCAATTAGAGCAAAAATTACAAATACGAAAGACATCTTAATTATTCAAAACATTTTAGTTCATTCACAAGCTCATCTCGAGGCGGATATTCATTTTTCATATTTATTTTTTCTACGGTCATAAATATTTAGTTAGATACGTCGAAAAATCAATACGTCGTAGTTGTTTTTTTTTGTGTCGACGATGATGCAGGCGGCTTTGTGATGGCAATTTCCAAAACATTCTGAATTTATTATGAAATCCATTTTTGAGACCCTTCTTCTGAAACTCAATTCTATCTTTTGAAATGACTGCTCCTAAGGGACCATCTGACTTAATCTTAATAGCTTTAAGATCGGTTCAATAGATCGGCGGTAATGGATGCTTTAATTTTATTGACAATTCATGCTCCTATAAGTATGTAAAGGGTATTGCTATAGTCGGTGTCGCGACTATAGCCTTTCCGACTAGTTTTATTTCATCTTTCTGTTCATTCCCAAAAAACTTCCTAAATAATATTGTTTACTATCAAAAAACAAAAAACCATTCAGTCTTTATCCTATACTTACTTCAGCTCGGGTAGAAGATGCCACATTTTGCTGCGATTGATAATGACATACATGGGCCAACCGTAGGCGCCTTGGGCAAAGTACATATAATGTATGACAGTCTGAAAGAAGTCATAGTTTTTGGCATCGTTGAGTGCTAGGAACTGTGTACGCTCTGTAATGGGCACACCGCTGAGGAACTCATAAGTGCCATTCTTGCGCTGTCTGACAATGGCCTCACGCTCCAGGCGCTGGAATTTGCGCAATAGCACTAAACCGGCGACCACATCCGATGGCACCACGTCCAATTCACGAAAAAAGTCGCTAAGCAGACGTGCAATATCCGTAAAGGAATTTCTATTACGCTCCGATGAGCCCATGCAACAGAAAAGTAAACGACAGCGATGATCCCAACTGTCCTGATATGCTCGCATTACCTTCCTAAAAAAACGATTTTAAGCATCACAATTAGTAATAATATGAACATATGAAACTTATAATTATTATTTCAGTGAAAAACATTACTTGAAACCGAAAGTCCATCAAAAATACTGGGAGTAAAATTTCATTTCAATGAAGGATATCATTAGAAACTAATCGATTTTAATAAGACAAACCGGCTTTACTTAAATAATCATAATCTATTCCAGGGTATAAGTAAAGGCTACAAGTTAAAGGTCACTCACCGTTGTCTCCAATTGCGATTCATGCTGTTGCTTCGCTTGTAGTTGAATCGCGATTCAGTCTCACGCATGGATCGCTGATATTTCTTCATCTTGACCCAGGAACGACCGGCTGCATCGAATGTGCACCAGATCGTTATCAGTGTGATGAACAACAGCGTCCAATTGCATATAATGATGGCTGTGATAGTTTGATAAAATCAAGTTACTTTCTGGTTACACAAAAAATTAACTAGCAAAACTAAACCGCCAAAAGCATAAAGCATATGTAAGGAACTCGTTTATATTCATTTACTGGATAGCTTTCTAACTAGTTAGAGGGAAACCAGTTCACCGTAAAATAAATTAGAACTAGTTGTAACCATAATATATATACAGTTTAAATACAAAAATAAAAATATTACAAAAATAAAGTCAAATAATCTTTTGTGTCAGTTATAGAGCAATAAGATATTATACAAAATTTTGATTAAATAAAACAAATTTAAAAAAAAATTTTGTAGGGACTAGGTCACTACAATTCATGTAAATATTTGCTCAAATTTAGTTGCAAAATTGATAGGTCCTATTAATCTTCGGATCAAACTACTCACCAATGAAAATCTTTTTGGCCTCGTCGATAGGGGCTTCGATATAATAATGCGAGAGCCAAATTGAACCCATTATCAGCCATGCAATATCGAATAATATAACCACTGTTAAAAAAGAAAGCATCTATTTACTGGGAGTTATCGATAAATGGTTAAATCATAGACTTACAGCTCTTGAGATATATCCATATATTGATCGATGTGCGGGCCTCGGAATCTAAAATGCTGCCGCGCATCGAGATCACACAAATGCCTATTTCTACACATATTGAAACTGCAAATCGATAATTGATTAATCCGCATATGATTGGAGTCTAGATATAAGTTGTACTTACAAAATAGTATTAATAAGTATCCTATTAGATGATAAAACAAAAGTTTTACACTTAAAACGTTTGTGTTGTACTCAAATAAGACTAACGAGACGGCAACAAGCACAAAACTGTATATGAATATAGAGAATATAATAAATATTTTAAATTAAGTCTTTTTTCCACTTACCATATAAAATGTAGCGCCAAAAGAAATGCGCCTGGCACCACTAGATCATCAGAGCCGACAGACCAACGACGTCTGAAGACCACGAGTCCAGGCATCTGTAAAGATAAACAAGAAAATAAAATTTAAAATTAATATAAATAATTTATAAATTCTTGGCTTCTTCTAAAGCTTCGTTTTCTTCCCATTAGCGAATTTTCCCAAACAGATGAGATATACGATGGATAATTTGGATATCAAGCCTGTATATTCAGATTTTACTTTAATCTTCTTATTTATTTGTCTAAGGGGACACAGAAAAGTTGGCTTTAACTTGTGGAGGAGAAAGTTTCGGACAATTAAATAAACTAGAGTAGAGTAGTAGATTAATAGGTCGACAAGCTTAGCTTAATTTTACTTTTCATAGAGTTAATTGAATTTTCAAATAAATTTTCACTTTGCGAAATTGGAAATTTTCTAGCATATATGAATATATAAGTATACGTGTATATCATACATTTGTATATGTATGTCATGTCTGGCATGGATTCCCCATGTCGCTGTCACAGTTGCTGAACAACTTTGAAACGTTTCCCTATATGCAACAATGCAGTCGTTGACGGCAACACTTGGCAACCTCAACCCCGTCCCGTTCCGTCCCGTCCCGTCCCGTCCCGTGTCGTGCCGCAACCGAACCTAATCCAAATGTAAACCCCAACCCTCCAAAGCGTAACTGAACCAAGAGCTCAACTCTGAGCTTGCAATGGCAACTTGGACAGCTTAAGGTTGCAAGCTGTCTCTTGCAACAAAATACAACAGCAAACAAAGTAAACTTGCGAACATAGTCGACAAGGGTGCTTTATACGGTGGCGTTAAAGGGAGGGATGAAGGAAGTGTGTTAAATAACATATGCATATGGAGTAACTTATATATGCTACAGTCACATAGACAAGTGTGGAAAAGTCTCTTTAAAGTTTAAACTTTATCAACATTCGCGCTTAATCTACTTAAGTATAGCGCTGTTCGCAACTTTAAAGACGCTTGCTTTAAAGTTTAATATCCCATTTCGACTAACCTTAATCGAAACTATTCTATTAGAATTTCAAGGAATTTCTATAGTTTAAATTTTAAAACTTCTTAATGCTTTTAAAAGTTACATTTTCATGAAATACTAGAATATATATTAAATACAATATATATATTAGAATGGGCCAAAAGCACGAAAAACTTATCTGTCAAAAGTGGAAGCTCGATATTGATTTTTAAAAAAAATGACCCACTCTAATCTATACATATATTTAAATATGTATATATAAAGTATTTAAATTGTAAACTAGCATTGTACGTGCTACCATCTAAAACTTGTTTACTAATTTCGTATTTCCTAATCTACAAATGTATTGTACTTCTGTATATTTATTATGATCAATGCTATCGCTTGACCACACAGTCTTTTAAATGTACCTTGTACTAAGACTGTACATATATATAAACTATACTGAATTTGTCAGCTCTCAATAAGTATGACTAAAATCACTTTTATTATTTTTCGACACTGTAATGGTTGTATTTATAGATGATGCATCGGACCTTGACCGCTGATTGTTTGTATTAATATTAAGAATATTATTATGTATAATTATTCCGGAATATGTGTAGAGCAGCGAACAAACTAACGAAAACGTATTTATTACAGATTGTGCACAGATTAACGACTTAAAAAAGGCAAACAATAATTAAAATGATTGTTTCCGAAATACTCTGAAGCTAATCTTGCATTTATTTTTCTTCACCGTTGCTACATACGTATAATTCAAGAAAGTGTCGGATCAATTTTAAGTGAATGCCTCGCTTCATGCACCAAAAAAAAAAGTAAAATGTAAAGATTATTCTTTAACTGAAACATTAAAAGCTTAGAAATATTATCTGCAGTTCACACACATATTTTTTAGCTACTTCGAAAAGCCTAGGGTATTATAAACAGCGATAACATAAAAAATAGGCCCCAGCCACTGCTCGCTTCGCTCGCGGTGAGGTTCGTTTTTAACTGATTGTTCCCATGTCAGCTATATGATATATTGAACCGATTAAAATCTAATTCGTTCACGACGCACAATAATTCAATAAACTCTTCCCTGTAAAATTCTCGATTTAGTTTATCAAAATATATTTATCAAAAATAAAAACAAACTTGATCTGCATACGGTATTCAGGAACCTACATACTAATTTTGAAGTCACTAGCTTTTATAGTGTCTGAGATCGACACGTTTAAACAGACAGACAGACGTCGCTAAATCAACTCGACTTTGATACTGATCAAGAATATATATATGTATATTTTATGGGGTCTGCAAAGCCTCCTTCTGCCTGTTACAAACATTCTGCCAAGCACAATATACCTGTTTCTACCTTTAGAGTATAAACTGTTATATTTCTAAGTAAACGTATACTCAGAAAAACTTTATAAAGGACAAATCTGAAAAAAACAAATTAAAAATTCCTAGCCTTCAGATATCGAAATGTTGCAATTTGAATGGGAAATTGATTCGGGTAAAACACTTGTCCTTACATTTGCAATCAATAGAAATATTTAATAATGCTATCGATTCGATATGCATATTAAAATGTGACACGTAATTGACCCGGTTTAAAAAAAAAACCAATAACTATAACCTTTAAATAATCGCAAAGCAACTGGAAATGGAAAACTGTTAAATGGGAATGGGAATAGTAATAGAACAAAGAGTTTGGTAAATGAGCCGTGGGCCATTGCCATTAGCTCATGGTCGGAAGATCCGTTTGATTTAAGCGCCGCAATTTATGGCAATTACAAATGGACAGATAAATAGATAGATAGATGGGCATGCATTGTGTCACATGTTATACTATTCAGATATGACCATAATGAATATTAACTATGCTTGTCACGATTATTGGTAAATATAATTAAAACTTGCCCGCAACGATAATTAAATGAAGCACCTTCAGTACGTTATAGAGCACATAATAAATCGAACATAAGTAGATCACAGTTCGCAATGCAAAACCCCGATATTTTCGATAAGATAAGACTCTTTTTGCATGCAAGTCCATTGTTTAACTTATCTGCGCGTAGAAAAGCCAACGAACCCGTAACCGAATCCGTACCGTCCAAAGCTGACATGAAGTGAACCTCGAACCGCACTCAATCATTAGTAAGCTTTCTTTTTGATATGAATGTACTTGGGTTTTCACGTCACTCGATTAACAGCTATCAAAAGATAGGTTAACACCGCTGTTTAAATCGAGTGATTAGTCAATCGACTGGCAACCCTGTAGTCAATGCGAGTATTTACATACAGTTAAACTGCCGGGTAAATGTTATTAATAAGACTAAAGTAATAAAGGCATGAAGTGCACATTAAGTCGAAATGTAAGTTAAAGTGCATGTTAACATTATCTTGAAGATGAGGCAGTAGCTTAACAGTTTGTTTTAAAATGTTGAGTTTAACATAGGGGAAATACGCATTGAAAATGAGCAAAAAAGGGTATAATGTGTTTGGCAGAATGTAAAGTAGATATAGTTTTAGAATTGACCGTAGATTACGAGTATGGGGTACCATTTTTTTCGAAGAAACCGATGCACCCTAATATATATTCTTGATCTATCTGTCCGTCTGTTTGAACACGTAGATTCAGAGACCATAAAAGCTAAAGACTTCAAAATTGGTAAGTAGGTTCCTGGATACCTCTATATCATGTACCATAGGAACGATATATCGAAAATGAACTTTTAGTAAGAAAAACTTTTTGGTTTCTTGAGATATCTCGACCAATCTGACACCATGTACATCTGGGCTGGTATTATACATCCTGCCCGAATTTGTTTCAAATCAGACCAATTTATCATATAGCTGCTATAGAGATCTCAGACGAAAATCAAGCTTTAGTATAAAAAAGTTTTTTGTTTTTCTATATCTTAACCAAACTTTTCAATCAACTTTTAGAGAGTACCTGGGCACAGAGTATCCTACTGTCGAGGGTGCTCTACCTTAGCCGCCCACTTGTTTTATTTATTTTATTTGACATTTCTAATGCTACAAGTACAAAAAAGACATAAGTTATTGCATTAGTCACAGAAGTTTTTAAGTTTTGGTTTCAAGACTATGTAAATCAATAATAATAATTGTGAAAAAAGGGACGGAAAATGTCTATTTTTTTATTTATAGCTCTTTGATATTTGATTTTTTTAAATCAATGAAATATATTATTCAAAAAAAATTTAATAATCCTAATAATTTGAAGACTTAATTATGACTAATTATTTTATGATTTTGTATTCAAAGTGATAAAAAGTTGAGACATATAAAAAAGCGTAAAATATAAAAATAATACATTTTTTTATCGAAATAAACCTTTAATTTAAGATTGGTTCGATTCTGGTTTCAAGATTCGATTTATGTTCCGGTTCAGGTATCCCAACGATTTAGTTCAGAACCGATTTGCAGCCCTGATTTATATCCAAACTGGCCTTTTCAACTTAACTCAATCAAAATAAAATTTATATTCTACACAAATTTTTCGATAAAATGAAAAAAAAATCATAAATTTTAAAACAAAATATTTTAAGAAATATAAACAAAATTTGATAAATTACATAATGGTTAAAACTGTGGAGGATATATTCGGAATTGCGATCAATCCATTTACGGAGAAGGCGCAGGTGGTACGTCGATACACGATCAGCAATTCGAATCATCTTTCCGTGTCAGTCATCCAATTGGGAGCGACAATACAGAGAATCAGTTGTCCGGATGCATACCATAACGTGGAAGATGTTGTCTTGGGATTTAATGATATTGCCGGATATGAAGCGAATCGTGATAAGAGATTCGGTTGTATGTTGGGCCGTGTGGCAGATCGGGTGGCCAATGGTGAATTCATTATGGACAGGCGAAAGGTGCTCGTAACGAAGAATCTAAATGATAAACATCAAATTGATGGCGGTAACATTGGATTCGATAGGATCATTTGGGATTTGCACATGATTCGTCCAGATGGTGTGACCCTTAGTCATGTCTCAGCAGATGGACACGAGGGCTATCCAGGTGAATTGACTGTCCTACTCCATTTCACCATGGACGATGACAATCGTTTCTTTATGCGTATCGAGGCAAGATCAGATCAAACCACCCCTGTAAATATCAGTAATCATTGTTACTTTAATCTGGCCGGACAAAGAGCAGGTCGAAAGGGAATTCTGGAACATCGTCTTGTCATAGCCGCCGATCATACGATCGAAACGAATGACGAGTCAATGCCAACGGGCCGATTTTCTGTCGTTAATAATACGGTTTATGATATGCGAGTACCCGCATTTATTGGGGATCGTTTGAGGCAGTTTGAGAATAAGTCTGTGCCCGGTTTTGATGTGTGCTATGCGATCGATAAAGACTTTGATGCAAATATCGTACACTTTGTTGGCCGCTTTTTGCATCCCGAATCCGGAAGATTCATGGAGATTCATAGCAATCAGCCGGGTATGCGATTCTGCACAGCCAACGAGTTTCCAGATGATACACGGGATGAGGAACCGATTATGGGCAAGGACTGTGCCAGATATTTTCAGTTTTCCGGCTTTAGTGTTCAGCTGGAAAAGTTTCCCGATACCATGAATAACCTAGACTTTCCCACAGCTTTCATAATGCCAAGTGAACTGTACTTTCACGAGACCATCTATACATTTGGCGTACAGGAATCCTGGAAATGTTGCGCCCTTCCGGAGGAATTAGAAGAGCTTGGTGACGATATCGTTAGATACACTTAGACATGACATTATTATATTGGCGATTAAATAATTGTTTTTTTTTTTTTTTGGCGTCAACTAAACTTACCGACTAATTTTTCTATTCGTATATATAAATAAAATGAATATATTATTTATTATGATTATTTTATGTGTAGTCTTATTTATAGACAAGTTGAAGTTAACATTAAAATGAATATTAACATTAACATTAACATTAACATTAACATTAACATTAACATTAACATTAACATTAACATTAACATTAACATTAACATTAACATTAACATTAACATTAACATTAACATTAACATTAACATTAACATTAACATTAACATTAACATTAACATTAACATTAACATTAACATTAACATTAACTTTAACATTAACATTAACATTAACATTAACATTAACATTAACATTAACATTAACATTAACATTAACATTAACATTACCATTAACATTAACATTAACATTAACATTAACATTAACATTAACATTAACATTAACATTAACATTGACTAACTAACTCGTAAATGTATGCTATGAACATGTTTGTAAAATAATCCATTTTCTACTCCTTTGCTTATATTTAATATTCACTGCAGAAGTTTTTGCTAAAGATTAGAAATCAGTTTAAGCAAGAGGAAATAAAATGCGGAACACAGATTGACTTTAGGTTCAATTCAATTTCCGGTTCTACAGCCCAAGAAATGTTTGTATTTTTATTATTATTTAACTAAGTAACTATTACTAAATCAATATTACAACGTAATAAACTTGCCATTTAAAAGTTGACTAAAAAGAATGTGGACGATAACTTGTTTTATGATTTAGCTTCTAACCACATAAATACAATATTTACTTTGGCCGTTGACTTAATTGCACAGAGTGTGTAAAAGAGAGAGAACGCGAGAAAGAAGTGCGGAGAAGAGAGACATTCTGGGGCAACTTGATGGAATGGCGCGTACAATGCTCTAATGTTTTTTTGGGGCCGCATTTGCGTGACGACGTGTTCCAAACCAATTTAAAAACTTAAATGCTAGCGAATTGCTAAACCTTCCATGTTGGCGTCCTCTTTATCGCTGCTCTGGTTGGGTCTTAACTATACACGTATACCCCATAATATGGAAATATGCGGCAAGTGTGCACTTTGTGGCAGGTTAACAGTGTGCCTGCCTTTCTTTTAGCCAACGAGCCGCTAATGTGTCTGAGCCGCCCCCGGTAATCTTTCATTTTAAAGCTTATATGGCATTATTTTCATAAAGCATTCGTTTAACTTTCAGCTAAAGGATTGCAACTGTGTGTATAAGTTAATCATACTTTATCATCTAATAGTCCTATTGAAAAAAAGGTCTGGAATTATGGATTTTATGCTACTTAATCTTTAAGAAAAAATTTTTCAATAGAAGAATGCACGATATAGTACTATAAGCTTCCATATCTAATAATCTTAGATTTTAAAAAGTATCATGCTTAGATATATTGTTTTATTATTTGTTATCTCATGATATTTAATTATGTTTATTATGAAAACAGCATTTCAATTGTCAAATGAGTTAGCTACCCTCCCATATCTAAGAATTTCAGTGATCAGCGATCAATGCTCTCTTAATAAGTTAATAATATGAGTGAAAATGTCTGTTAACTATAATGAAATATCAATTTATTTATGCTATTTTTTTTTACTTTTTTTTGTAAGTTTTCTTATAACTCTTACAAATTCAACAAAAAACAGTTCTTTTTCCATAATATTCCTTTCTAATATAATCATGAATATATAGTATTTAAAAAGTAAACTGCAATTTTTCGTTTGTCTTTTATCTTATGTTGATATCTTTCTTTTTTCTGACAGAATAAAATAAATATTAATAATTATCTAATGATTGAAATACTTTAGCTGTTCTTTAACATACTTTTGTCCTGTGACCCTGTCCAAAGAAGGGAAATCCCCGTTTCGGTTTTCCTGCGTATTTACAGCTGATTGACAGCTGCTAACGCAACACATCAGCATTTTGTTGACTCAATCAAGTCAAACAAAACGGATGTTACAAAGCTGAGCTTCGTATTAGTATATAGTGCATTCACATACACTCACACACACGCACACACAATTTTGCGATGTGTGTTTGCTTGAAAGTGGCGTCATAAAAACAATGGCATCACCGTCAGAGGCAGCTCGTCGAGCGGAAACCAACTAAAAGGCCACGCAGAAAATGATAGATAGAGAAAGTGAGAAAATATTGGAGATTGCGAAGGAGAAATAGAAAAAAAAAAAATCAAGAAAAGTTTTATGACCATGCCTTGGTGATGTCGGGTTTTTATGACGCCAATGATGAAGGCGATGATACTATAAAATGCATTGCATATGTCAAGGCAACATTTTCACTAAACAGAGCAGGCATTACGAATGTACACAATAGACTTCTGCAACCGTATATTCATATTACGCATTATAGTAGTGTACACTACTATGGTATAGTAAAAAAAATAGAGGGGAATAGGAACACTAAAATAGGAACACTATGCGTGTGGTGTACTCAGTGCTGCCAAAACCGCTTTTTTCCCGTCAAATCTGGCTGTTTTTGAAGGCTAGTAGCGGGAAAATTTTTGGAATTGCGGGAAGCGGGAATTCTGGCTTTTTTAGAAATTTATTCAGCTTTTTTTCGGCTTTTTTTTAATGCTTCCAAAGGTTACATAAAAAGTATAAAAAATTGGCATCTTCATTACTATTTCTACCGATATTTCCCAAAGTCAGCACTATTTTTGGCCATTCTATCATCTTTATGCCAAAAGTCGGCGCCAACTGTAACAATTTTTTCGAAATGCCTAAAGTCTCTGCCCGCTTAGTTCGCATCTGATGCCGTCCGGACCAACATAAATGCAAAAATATTCTATAAATTTACTTAAGATATTTCAAAGAACAAACAAAATGTTTATGGTTTTACTTGATTTTTGACCGATTGATGATTTGCGTACAGTATTCAGGAATCTGCATACCAAGCCTTTAGCTCTTATAGTCTCTGAGATCGATGCGTTCAAGCAGACGGACTCGGCTGTTGAGCTGATCAAGAATATACATATTTTATGGGGCTGCCACGCCTTCTTCTGCCTGTTACATACATTCTGTTTAAAACTTAATACCCTATTTTGACAATTTTTAATGAGCACAGGGTAAAAAACATTTAATTTATGAGCCCATAAGTACCGCTTTTTTTAAGCTTTTTTCTTAAAATTGTTGGCTTTTTTTGCGAATCCTTCCAGTCAAAAACGGCTTTTTTTTGGTCTCAAAAGTTGGCAGCACTGGTTGGCGCCGACTTTTGGTATAAAGATGATAGAATGGCCAAACATAGTGCTGACTTTGAGAAATATTGGTAGAAATAGTAACGAAGATGCCACTTTTTTATACTTTTTATGTAACCTTTGGAAGCATTAAAAAAAAGCCGAAAAAAAGCTGAATACATTTCTAAAAAAGCCAGAAATCCCGCTTCCCGCAATTCCAAAATTTTTCCCGCTGCTGGCCTTCAAAAACAGCCAGATTTGACGGGAAAAAGGCGCTTTTGGTAGCACTGCGTATATCAGCTAACTGATCTTACAATAATATTAAAAACACTTTTAAAAAATATATACAAATATATTTACTTATCTCTACAAAACTTTCAATTCATATCACAGCTTTTTTCGAATATTAGATCATGTTGAGCAAATCCGACAAATGTTTTAGGTTAGAATCAAGGTGTGAAGATTTAAAACTAATTAAAAAATCAAATAAACAATTTAAAATTGAATTTATGCTGAGCATGCCAAAATTATCGATTTATCAAATGCTTGTCGAAAGTGAAAACCAGAACATGTAAAGGAAATTCATTTCCCCAAAATCTTTCCGAAAGTGAAATCCGAAACAGGCCTGTATATTATAAACTTGATGTTGTAACCACAACTGAAAAATATTCATACAAACCAAATTCGGAGTTAATAAATATCATTGAATGTACAATTTAAACCAACAATAAATGGGGGAAAAAACAACTGAAATTTAACACACTATATTAAACAGCAATTTTTATTTTGAATTAAATTTACTAAAAGTGTCGAAAGCAAGTTAGTTCATCAAAATTAAATCATAACAAAATTAATTTTTATTAAAATAAATGGCAACTACTCATTGAGCTCACCTCGAATTGAGTGTTAAACAAATTTGCGCTTAGAAAGAGCTTCCTTTCTCTTTTCCCGTGGCCTCTTTATCGTCTGTTTTCCCTTTCCAATTCTCTTTTTCTTCCTTTTTTGTGTCTAATTTACAACATAACCTATAAATTAAGCTTTCACTTTTTGGACCGTTAGTTTATTGGTTAAGTTTTTTAATTTTTTTTTTATTTTTTGGGTCAAACGAATGTTGCTCATTTGACATTTTTCAGCAATTTTGAAGTCAACTATATAAGATACGTATACTTACACAAAAATGCACATATACGTATGTATTTATCTATATATAAAAGAATAGCACCAGAGCAACTTCTAGCCGCAGGATGGGCATTAATTTCTTTGGAGTATCTGTCACTGTGCGTGTATGCGTGGGTGTGCATGTGTGCGTGTGGGTAATTGTATGTGAGTGTGTGTGTGTAGGTGCTTTTCGTAACATTTTTAATTTCTTAGCAGCCTTTATCGCATTGTAGTATTTGTTGTATTTAATGGAATGTGGCAGCACAAAAAGAAAAGCAGAAAAACCAAACAGGAATCATGCAAGGAATGCGACAGTTGTGTATTTGTGTGTGTGTGTGTGTGTGTGTGTATCTGAGGATATTTTTGAAGTGAAATCCCCACAAAACAATAACAACGACTAAGATAAAGCGCACTGGCTTCCGTATTCTTGCTCCTACCCAAGTGTTTGTGTGTGTGAGTGGCATATCAAGAAAAAGAGAAGGAAAACAAAAGTTAAGGAAACCATAACTGGCAAGCAACCGTAACTTTAAATACCCTACATATCGACCCGTTCTTGCAAAAGTAAATTGTTTAGGAGTCGTTTTTTTAGTTTTCTCGCTTCCAAATTTAAACTGCACATTGATGCTAAACTTCTTTAATTGTTAACAAAAAAAAGTTTTGTAAAATATTTATTAAACTAGTGAAAACATTTTAATTCACGTTTAAAATTAAAGAAATTAAACATTATTTCAAGTAGTTTATTTAAGTATACTCTTTAAACTACAATATTCAACTCGATTTTACCATCTTCAACCGTTTTGGCCCAGACATCTGTGATATTGCTTAAAAGCATAATATTTTGGGAGAATATTATTTAAAAAATTGAATTTGTTACATCCTTTTATACGTAAAAAGGTAACCTTAGTTTACGGTTAAAGTTTTAATTGATTAAAACTTTGTTATTGTAATTGCAGATGAACTGGTAATTAAATTTAAGAAACTTTTTTAAAACGGACCAGTACGCAGAAATTAAGAAAAAATTAAGTTGTGAATTGGAATGTTATTTTTAAATTTAAATATCCGTATAATTTTGCTATGCAATCTTTGCCCTACGTGAAAAATTAATAGAACTGACAGTAAATCGAATGAAGACTTTCAAGCAACCCGTACTTCAACAGATTCCACTTGATCCATAAGAGAAGTGGTTGTGGAACATAAGTATGTTTTAATTGATTCCATTTGATTGTAGTTAATTCTAATGACCGTAATTACTGTGCTTGCAGTTGAAGATAGGGATAAAATCAAGACTCATTGACATTGCACGTGTGCATTGATTGGTTTATGGTATAAAAAAAAAAAACATAAATAAAGAATTGCAAGGCTCTTAATGCCACATTAAAATGGACACCAGCCTTTTCGGGCTTCGTGTCCTGCAGACCTCTTCAAAAAATTCACAGGCTTCGGGCCTCAGTAATATTTCACTGTTAATATCATTTACGCATCTCGTCACGTATTTCTATGTTTATCATGCTTAATTTTACTACCTATCAAATGTAAAAACAACATGTAAATTTCAAATATTGTTCGATTTTGGAAAATAAAAACTAAATATTAAACAATTTATTTGTATTATATAATGATTTCGGGTCGGGCTCGGGCCATTTTGAATATCTGACCGGACCTTAAAAATTGATTACGGCCCAAAGCTAAAAAGAAGTACAATGAATTTGATATATAAAGTTATCATTTCATTTAGTTGATTTTCAAATCCAAGTAATATTAGTTTTAATTTCAAGGTTATAGAATTACTTGACGATGTACAGGGTATTTGGTGATCGACTACATGCAATTATCGCATTTCCCGATGCTTTTAATTTTTATTCTTGTGAAGAAGGCGGAGTTATATGAAGTTATATACATAAATAAGTTTTGGTACAGTGTACACTGTACATAGAGTCTCTGCTTGCGTAGATAGATATGTCGATAAAAAGATACAAAGACAAGAGATGCCAGCGTCGACGTGTTGAGTAGCGCAATTCTTATGTATTTTGCCCGCAGAGGCTGCACGCTCCAAATCTTAAGAGTGTTGCAAAAATATGCAATTGTTTGTCCAAACAATTTGCCAAATAAAACAAAGGCAGAAAGAAGAACAAGAAAAATAACAACACAACAATGGCAAGAAAAAGCACAGAGCAGTAGAGTAATAATGGAGAAAAGCCAGAGCATCGGGAGAAGAGTGAAAGAGAATTAGAATGAGAATGAGAATGAGAGAGTGTTGACTAGCAATTGGTGGTGAGTTTACAAAGTTTGTTGAACACCATCGTCCGTCCTTTTGTCCTTTTGTCCTTTCGTCCCGTCTGTCCGAAAAGTAAGTGAAACGCACCTTTTTGCACTGTCGCATCCCCCACGTACTATTTCGTCTAGAATGCGCGTAGAATGCCAGACCCAAAAAAGGAAAACGCAACAGCAACAAAATAAACAACAACAATTCCTACACAAACAAAATCCGCTACACTTACCGCATACAAGTGACAGGGGGGGGAGGGGCTCGAGGGTAGGGAGAGGTGTTGGTTGGTATAAGTCTGGTTAGAAGAAGGAGAAAAGTGACGACGTTGTCGACGCTTGGCAGCTTTGACATTTGCATGGAAATACGTGTACATGTGTACGTATCTGTGTGTACACTGAAAAAAAAAACACACACACTTCTTAATTCGAGAACATTCATTATAAATATTTACTTTGTAAAATTAGACCATTTAAATTACTAAATTAATAATACTAAGCATATTAATCTCAAAAAGCGGAGTTCTTAATATAACACAAAAAAAAATCTTAAATTGTTAGCAAAGTATAAACATGTCATATTTTATTTGATGCCAACAGAGTCGGTCTGGTTAGAGTCGTCACTTCTTTTGAAAGCAAGCGCGGGTTTGAGTCCCAAAGAAATATTTAAAAAACAAGTGGGAAAGGCTATAGTCGAGATCCCGACCATAGGATACCCGTTACTTATTTCAATACATTAGCCATTCAATCATAATGTCATATTTGCGTTGCCAGAATTACTTGAGAATTTGAAGCATTCTAATAAGGTTTAACAATACAAAAAATTTTGCATACTCTAGGGGGAACCTGTTGATTTAACAACTTAGAGACGCAATAACTGCTGTTCTATTTGTCCGATCTTGTTGCGATTCAGTGGGATAATAGATAATAATAACAGATATCGGTTATTACCAAAAGATACGTATTATATGAACAATTGTGGGTGAGGTGGTTTTTCGCGATTTGCGGGGGCGGAGGGGGGCGTGGCTTAAATTTGAAACAAACTTGATCTGCGTGAGGTATATGGAAATCTGTGTGACAAATTTGGTTATTCTATCTCTTATAGTCTCTGAGATCCTTGTGTTTATACAGACGGATGACCAGTTTTTCGCGAATTACGGGCGGGGAAGTAGGCGGGTCAAAAATTTTAAACAAACTTGACCTGCTCCAACGCATTTCTGATCTACGTGTGAAAGTTTGGTTACTCTATCTCTTATGGTCTCTGAGATCTAGGCGCTCACACGGACAGACAGACGGACAGACGGACAGACGGACAGACACACATGGCTATATCGACTCGGCTGTTGATGCTGATCAAGAATATATATACTTTATGTGGTCGGAGATGCCTCCTTCTGCCTGTTACGCATATTCCAACGAACACAATATACCCTTATACTTATTTTTTATAAGTAACGGGTATAATTACCAGAAAAATAAGCCAGAAAAATTTTTATGTATATATCAAAATAAAACAACAAATTTTGTATTTGTAGACTCAAATTTTAAGAAAGTTTATGTTTGTAGTAAGAATTGGTCTTATTTAAAATGTTCGAAAACCCAAGATATGTTTTCTAACTTCAAGAGTTATATGTTTTCAACGCAGTTTGAAGACCAACATTTTCATTTTTGATTTCTGAACTTTTTTTTTGGATCAGTGTATGTGTGTGTGACAGTGTAGCGGAGAGTTTGCCAATACAAATGCCAAGCAAAACCATGACGAGGAGATGAGCTAGATAAAAGCAAGAGGATGAGAAAGAGTACAAAAAATAAAAAGCCGAGCATCCCCGCCGGTAAAAAATTCTTTCCGAGTTTTAGCAACAGCATCGCGAATGCCACAGTTTGGGGGTTGTTAGGCTGTCGGTGTGTGTGTGTGTGGTTGTGTGTTTGTGTGTGTGTGTTTGCCTGTATAGAAACATCGTCATTGACGTCCCCAAAAATAACTAACCCCCAAATGCGACTGGGCACACATTAAACAGCAGATAACGTTAATACCAAAATACTCCTCATCATGCAGCACTCCAGCAGTGTCAATGCCATACGCTTAAGGCGACCCTCGCTAACTAAAAGCTCACGGCAACAGCAGCCACGATAGTCTTCGATTTTCAGCGCCAGCTATTTGTCTATTTTTAGCACATTTTGCCGTATGTTGGTGTATTTATTTATTTTTGTATTTTTTTTTTCTTTTTTTCTTTAGCCTCCTTCATCTTCTTCTCCTTTAATTACCATATATACTTGGTAATTTGTATGTGTCCCTTGCATCGATCAACGCTAATTACTGTAACAATTTACACAATCGGTCATAAATTTTTATGGGGCAACATTCGAACTCGAATTCTATAACCATCCAAACGTATTTCCATATATGTCTACACATCTAAGAACTATAAACATAAACATTCAAATGTATTAGTTCTTAAAGTAGCCCAATAAATGGATTCCAGAACACAGCTTGAGATAAGAAAGCAAAAAATATATATTCAATTCATTCTTCGATATATTTTACTTTTTTCAAATTTCGTTTAACGTTTTAATAAATAACGATGAACATTTAGAAAAAAAAGGATTTACTAAATCATTTCTAAACTTAAATTAACAAAATTATATAAAGTAATATAAAATGTTGAATTACAATTTTAACAGCCACATTGAAAAATTGTTTAGATATGCAAAGAATATCTGGAAATCATAATAAAACATAATTATTACATTGATTTCTTATTTGAAGAAAAACTCAACTAAATACATATACTAAATGCATAGGATTACAACTGTGCCATTTCAAAATTTCTATCCATTAGCGAATTTGACATTTGAATTCAAGTAATGCATTCACATTTTGGCCATGCTCTGAATAAGTAAATGATTTGCGGTGCATGTGGCTAGCCAAATGCGCCTTGCTGCGCTAGCTGCGCTGCCTCTGTCTCTGCTACTGCTGCTGGCTGCTGTTACCGCTGGCGCTGCAGCGCTGCTGCTGTCCAACTGTGGACTACATTTTGAAATTTCATCTCGCGTGTTTATTATGCAGTGTCTGCCATTTTGGCAAAATTACAAACTAAACAGTAAAAGCTGCCAGAGTCCATACTATATTTACTTGTGTATGTATATCTATGTAGATGTGTGTGAGTAAGTGTGTGTGTGTATGTTAGTGTGTAAGATGTAACACACAAAATAGTAAATATATATGTATATGTATATTGTCCATGATAGTACATATTATGTACTTAAAATTTTAAGTACATACAGTTAGTCATTAAAATTGACCAATTTTTTTATTTTTTTAAATAATTAAATTAAATAAAAGCTTTTACTTATTTTTGTAGGTATAATTAAATAAAAAACAAAATAAAAACTCATAAAAACAAAAGATACATGTATTTATGATTTTGTCAAAACACTTTCTTGACTAGCTGTATGCATATGTACATTGTACATTGTATTTAAAGTAATTCATACCGCAATTTGTTGCCAGCGTCTCGCTGGCTGCTGCCGCTACAGCAACAATGCAGCGTGTCGTTGTTGTTGTTGTCGTGTTTCTCTTTCTCGGCTACTTCTTCTTATTGGAGAATATGATTGACAAAAGATGACGTTCGATTTGTTTTGTTTTTTCGTCTTTTCCTTTACTTCTCTTCACCGTTTCAATTGGTTTGTCTTCTCTGCTTTTTGCTTTGCTAGTTGGTTACTTCACTTCACTGAACATGAACTTAAAAAAAAAAAATGCTAAAATAAAAATGGAAGCCAGCGAGTTGTTGTTGCTTATGTTTATTATTTACTCGTGTTACAGTTTCACACACACACACACACGCACACGCACAAATACGAAACCAAAGAGCGAGCTGAGCGAAGAGCTGACGAGATTTCACTTTTTGCGTCGTCTTCGCCGTAGCCGTCGCCGTTCCCGTTGCACCTGCACGCAGCATGGAATGAACTTTCACGCGACCGCAAAGCTGGCAGCAAACTGACGGCCTTGTCCCGCTATTTGCCGGTGCTGACGACGGCGTCGCCGTCGCCGTCAGCATCGGCTTAAACGTCGCTGACCGGTAAAGCAGTCGAAAATCCAATGGCATTGGTGATGGTAACCCTAATCCGGCGTGCTTTTCTTGTTGTTCTTGTGTTGCTTCTTTATTCGGCCGATCGATAAATTTGAATTGCGCTATATTAGCATCGCAATGACAATAATAAACACAACAACAACCACTGTCACTAGCACTTGCACTTTTCTTTTTGCATCTCCACTTTCTCTCTCTTTCACTCAACCACTCTTCTGCCCACTCAAATACACACACACACACACACACACGTACATATGTATGTACATTAATTACCATTCATTTTACTTTGACTGCACTTTTGGACGGAGACAGAGGCAACTGGCAATATTTGAATTTCAATTAAGTATTTGACCCGTCAATTGATGCACTTGAGTTTTTAATTTTGATTCTTATTTAACTTTCCATGTATGTACATATGTATCTGTGTACATTTCATACATAAAACAGATGGCGCAACCACCAAATTAATACCACCACCCACAGGACAACAACAATACATTTTTAGTCCAGCAGCATCAGCATCAAAATGTTGCATTTAAGCAACAACGGCAACTGTGCAATAAACAAGATTGAATTAATTAACTTGTCATTGATTTTATTTCTTTTTGATTTCCATTGCTTTCGGTTTTCGGTAGCCCAATTAACAATTGTTATTGTTCTTGTTGCTAATTTTTACGGATTTGCACACGTTTGTTTATACTTGATTGTTGTTGTTGTTGCGGTTGCGGTTGCTGCAGAGATTTTATTTATGAGCTCTGCATGCTGTTCATGTTTCTTTACACTTCAACTTGTTGGCTGGAGTTGTAATTTTAAATTTATGCAAATAAATCTCTGTAACAACTGATTTTTAACAAAATTTTTGTACAGCACTTAAAAAAAATCTCGAACGCGCACGCAGCGTCAGCAATGTAAAATTTAAATGCAGATGCCGCCGTATCACAGCGTCCGCGCGCGACGCCAGCTTTTTGCAACTGAAACATATTTCGAATTGCCGAACAAGCGATTTCCAATAAGATACAGTTTAAAAGCGAAAAACGAAAGCTCAACTATAAGCAAAGCTTTTGCTACGAAAAACGAAAATATTTAACGTTGCCAGACTGCAAAGTTTTATTCATTTTCAAATGTACATATGTGAATTGACTAAATTTAAATGCTAAAAGTAACAAAATGTTCAAATTCTTAGTTATAGGCTATTTCCACGACAGCACATTCGGCACATTCGACGCCATTTTCATCATCCGACCCGAATGTGGACTTCATTTCAGTACAAAATCCGGATGATCTTTTTGGGTCATCCAAAATGAATGTGCAGATTTTTTGCCAGTATTTTCAGTATTTTTTTATCGAACACCCGATGTTTATCGATATACTCGTGAAAACAAACCAATTATCACCTAACCCAGCTGTTTTGTGCAATAAAAACAGAAGGCAATTAATTTTCGCCAATTATAATTTCAATATAAATATTAAATTGTTGTTATTGTCGGCTTTTTATTATATGTGCACAGAAATCGAACAGCTGATTTATTCTGCTGATATGGCAAGTCCATTGAATGTGTCACATTTGGTCGTGGAAAGCCAAAATTGAGTCACATCCGAATGTGCTCGGATGAGCCAAATGTGAGTGGTTGTGGAAATAAGCTATTAATCGTTACGACCGAAGTTTTTTCGATGCATCGATGAACATCGATATCTGCAAAAACATCGTAAAACATCGCGAAACATCGTTAAATAAAATAAAATAAAATTCGATGTGCGATGCATCGGTGTATTTTTACATCACTAATTCGATAGAACTGAATTGTGAAACTCCCATCCGGCATCAGACAAAATGTGGAAGATTTTATTAATTGCATTTGTAGCAATAAATAATTGCAATGCTGTGCTGGAGGCTGATGCCAACACACTCGTATTGTTAGATAATTTGGCTATACGTGAAACTCATTCAATTTTCTTCAAGTCACTGCAAGGTAACCGGCATCGCACACACACACACACAAACACATACAAGCATAACCTCTGACGTGTACAATTTTTGTATTTCATAGATCGTGGATTTAAATTGACTTATAAACTAGCAGATGACTCTGGACTGTTGCTTTCCCGTTATGGTGAATACTTGTATAAGAATGTAATTATATTTGCACCGAGCGTTGAGGAATTCGGCGGCGACATCAGCGTCGAGCGTCTGTCACAATTTGTGGATGACGGCGGCAACGTTTTGGTTGCGGGCAGTGAAAAGTCCGGAGATGCACTCCGTGAATTTGCCTCCGAGTGCGGCTTTGAGCTGGATGAGGAGAATGCCGCTGTCATTGATCATTTGCACTACGATGTGAGTGATGCCGGTGACCACACAACGATATTAACCTCGGCTCAGAATCTAATTGATGCAACCAGCGTTGTTGGCAAGGAGAATCGCAAAGCGGATGCAGCGCCGTTGTTGTACCGTGGCACTGGACTCATTGCCGATAAGGAGAATCCCTTGGTATTGAAACTGTTGACGGCCGAGAGCAGTGCCTATAGCTACAAGCCGGAGTCTAGCATCTCGGACTATCCCCATGCTGTGGGCCGTAATACATTGTTAATCGCCGCTCTGCAGGCACGCAACAATGCGCGCGTCGTATTCTCTGGATCACTGCAGTTCTTTGCCGACGAGACCTTCACCATGGCCGTGCAATATGCGCAGAGCGGTGTCTTCCACAAGCAGGCCGGGAATCAGGCTGTTGCCGAAGCCATTAGCCAATGGGTGTTCGGGGAGAGCGGCAGACTGCGTGTGGCATCCGTGCAGCACAACAAGGAGGGCGAGAGTCATCCACCAGAGCAGGCATATACCATCACCGATCCCGTTGTCTACACCATTGCCATTGAGGAGCTCGTCCAGGGTAAATGGAAGCCATTCAAGGCTAACGACATTCAGCTGGAGTTTGTCCGCATCGATCCATTCGTTCGCACCTTCCTCAAGCAGACCAATGGCGGCAGCTACGAGGGCAAGTTTAAAATTCCCGATGTCTATGGCGTTTATCAGTTCAAGGTCGATTACGATCGTGTCGGTTACACCCATCTGTACAATACGACACAGGTGTCGGTGCGTCCATTGGAGCACACACAATATGAACGCTTCATACCCAGCGCATTCCCGTATTACACCAGTGCCTTCTCCATGATGATTGGACTGTTTGTATTCTCGTTTGTCTTCTTGCACTTTAAGGATGAGCCCACGTCCAAATCCACCAAGGATGACAAGAAGACGCAGTAGAGCATTATTAAATGAACAAAATGAGAGAATCAATATGCATCTAGCGTACAATTAAATAATCACATTTTGAAATAAATGAAAACCATTTGTATTCATACATACATTGCAACATTTGTTTACTTTTATAAACTTATTTCAACTTTAAATTTAACTGCAACTATCGGTAGCACAGCATTGGAATCACTGATATTTTATCGTCAGAGTGGCAGCCTTGCTATCAGCTGATTATCGATTGATACTAAACTTTCAAAACAAACATGGCGCACCATTTAAATTTAGTTTAAATAATTGAAAGGACTAAAATATATAACGCAAATTAAATAAATATGAATGTTTTAAGCCTAGGGGGGTTAATTACCCAACAAAAATTTGAATTTTGTTGTTGTTGTTTTTTTTGCTGCGACATTACAGATTTGATTTCAAAAAAATATTTTACATAAACCGACAAAATATTAACAACAATGCTGCAAAATTAAAAAAAAAATCTAAAATCTAATTTAAGAAAAAAAAATAAAAAATTGTTTTTCCTGTTCTACTTGTTTTTGGCAATTCTACTAAAATGGTACGACTTGCCAGATGGAAAATTTAGTCCGGGTGGCAGCCCTTAAATACGTGAAGCATAACAACAATTTTGTTTCTAAAAAGTTGGCAGCACTGGCCAATATTATAGAAGTACGCGATCGCAATGCAATTACACATATTTGCATACCATGAGTGGACCAACCCAAGAAGAGCGTAACCGTAACCACAGCATCCACAAGCGTAACGGAAATGTCGCAAGCACAAACAACAGGTGGGCCACCAATTTGGAGCTGCGACACGCACAGACGCAGCCATAATCAACAACGCGAGCTTAAGCAACAACAACAATTGCAGTTGTCCACATTGTTGACGGAACTGCGTCGTGCCACAAATCATTGGTTCCAGACCAAAGGCGATGATTGCTTTCAGCTGCTGGTGCAGACGTGTGTGCAAATTCTGCAGCACGGACTATTGCAGCCTGCCACAATCAGTGCAACGCTGGTGAGTGACCTTACACCTCCCCCTCCCTAACTACCTCCCTCCCTTATCATGACAGACTTGACTGACGCCCTATATTCACAAATGGCAACAAATATGGCAAAGCTGCAAAACCCTTAAGATGTTCGATTACATGAATCACACACGCAGACACGCATACAAAACACACTTACATGCAGTTAGTCAAGTAAATGTTTTGAAAAATTAAAAAAAAAAATCACTTATTAGGGGTGTTCCCAACAACATATTTAGATTTCGCGAATCAGAACAGCTGTGAAATGTTTCATACAATATGTGCAGTGTGCCCAGAACAAATAAGTGAAAACTGGTCACACTTCAAGATTTAAAATAATTGGATTTAAATAAATTATTTTTTTCGGCGACACTTTATTTGCTTACATTTTGTTGTGACGTTGATATGGAAAAAATTATACGTTCGCTGCATTTCAAGTTTCGATAATTATTTATTTAATGCAGGAAAATTACTATAAATAGAAGCTGAACCATGAAATGTGATAAAAAGAAGTCGATGAATAACGATAAATAAACATAATACAATATTCTGCGAATAAGTTGTCCCACTTTCTTTGCTTCCCTTTGATTTTCAAATGTCAAACAGATTTGTTTAAACAATTCTAAATCTGTTTCAGAAATACCCTTCTTATATTTTTCAACAAATAAAAAATGTAAACCTTGTTTTTATACTTTAACGGCTTTTAAAGGTCAGTTTTGAATAGTATAGTTAATTTTGTTTGCTAAACGATAAGAGAAGTTATTTTCGAATACTAGTAGAAATATTTCTTAATCATATTGCACCAAAACAATTCGGGAATACTAATAAATGTTGAGCCGATTAATGTTATTCATGGTTCTTATGAAATTCATGACAATTAATTATTTATAAAAATAAAACAAATGAAAGGAAAGAAGGAATGGAAAAAAACAGTGGCTCTTAACGTATTTTAATCAGCAACTAGACAAATTTTTCATCAGTAATTACAACTGAACTAAAAGATAAATCCACATGATATAAACCCAGGTTGTTAGCCTAATGCTATAAAATTATCAAATGCATTTTTATATATATTTATTTTAATAATATTTCTGGACAATTAAAACTTAAAGATTAACCAAAAATATTGTCGGAGCTTATTTCAAACCAAAATACATACATATATATGTATATATGTGTTTTTTTTTGTAAAAACAGCTTGTGATTATGACATTTAATTAATTTCTCAAACTCTCCCTTTCTCTCTCCCTCTCTCTCGCTCGCTCTCTCACTTTTCTCTTTCTTCTGATAGCGTTTAATAGAGGATTTTGAATTTCTACGTCTCACGGAGTTGCAACAGGCGCTGCAACATCAGCCATCAGGAGGAGGCACATCGAGAAATCGCACAGTGGGCGTTACGGAGTTCCTGCAACAATGGGTGGCAAGTTGCTTGCATTCCCGCTGCTTGTCACGTTGCATTCAGTCGCTGGTGGCGGACAAGGAACTGCTCGACACATACTATCAACGGGATGTGGCATTTTTGCGGCATAGTGGACATGCCACAGCGCTGTTTGTCTGCCTCACGGCCATACAGTTGGATCAGAGCAGTCTGCTGAGTCAACTGGAGCCGTTGCATAAGCGACGCCATCGACGCACCTGCTCGCAGCCCAATTTCAGCCAGATGATGTCGCAACGCTTGCATGTGGTGCAGGAGGAGGAGCACTTGCCACGCCCACGTCCACAGCAGCAGCGTAATATGTTGCGACGGATCAAGAGTTTGCCCAGTCTTTACCAAAGCGATGCCAGTGCCATGGATGGAGCAGGAGCAGCAGCAGCGTCTGCGTGTCGTCCACGTTGTCAGACGTACAACAGTCCACGTGCTCGTTGGGGCAGGAATGAGTTGCCGGCGTTGAGCGGCTCCACCATCAGCACGGCGAGCAGTTGCAGTCAAGTGTCGCCGTCGGCGTCACCACGACGCATTCAGCTGATCAACTGTGATGACATCAAGATCTGGACAGATCAAACGAGCAGCAACAACAGCAACAACAACACACCTACTACAATTGCACCTAGTACTTTAAAGCGGATGCAGTGCCTCAAGCGTGCCAGTCCACTCAACAGCTTTCTGGGTAATCTCTTTGTCTCGCCACCATTGTATACCAGCTGGTACAATCGCAATCTTGGCCAGGAGGATGAGGCAAGCAGTGTGCTCGACAATTTTCTGCCCATCAATGGACGCAAGCTGGACAAAAGACATCAACAGTCATTGTTTGAAGGTGTGAGCATGTTGGACTACAACAACTGTGAGGCAGAGGTGCAAACAGAAGCAGCAACATCGACAGCACCCCTGGACATTAGGAGCAGTGCTCAGCAGGTGGTGCTCAGCCAGGAGTATAATAGCGCCAGTTGCAGCAGCAACACGACACCATGCAGCCTAAGCAGCGATAGTAACTCCAATTCCAATTCCAACAAGATGGACAATCAAAGTCTGGCTGCATTCTTACAAATGTCACGTTATACGCACAACAACACGGAGCTGGAGAAGGAGAATGCGCACTTTCGCATCTCGGAGGCGTGCATTACGGCCATTGAGCATGTCAAGTGGAGCAGACGTCGTCAACAGCAGCCGGCGAAAGCAGTAGTAGAAACTGGAGCTGCAGCTGAAACTGGAGATGGAGATGGAGCTGCTGTACAGACGGATGGCGATAGCTTGCTCATTCCATATGTGGAGCAGCACAATAGCAGTAGCAACAATAACAGCGCTGAGGCAGTTGGCTTGCAATTGATATCCCGCTTCAAGGATCAACAGTTGCCCAAGCTGGCTGATCTCAAATGGCTGGTGTCGGAGCAGGATACGCCACAGCAGCTGCTCCCAATGCCCAAGTTGCAGCAGGAGCAACAACAGCAACTGCGCGAGGAGGAACTGCAACAGTCGAGCATGACACGCGGCACACGCACCTGGGCACCGCCGCGTCAACAGATTATATTCACGGAGCATGCGCCAGCAAGTCGTTCCCAGCTGCTGACACGTCAGCATTATCGTTGTGCCGGCTGTGGCATGCATGTGACGCGTCAGTTGCAACAGCATTTTCGTTATTGCAACTATTTGGGCAAATATCTATGCACCGGCTGCCATCGCAATCAACTATCGGCCATTCCCGCCAAGATACTGCAATCCTGGGACTTTCGCTCTTATCCAGTCAGCTCATTTGCCTATCGCCTCATCGAACAGATGTATACATTTCCGCTCTTCCATGTCCCCGATCTCAATGCTCAGCTCTATGCAAAGCAAAAGGTTTTGGCCAAGGAGCGACGACGTCGTCAGCAGTTGAGATATGTGCGAGATTTCATTGCCGCCTGCCGTTTTGCCACCAGGTGAGTGCAAACCTGCCAAGCAGCTGGACAATATGACAATAATCATTGATATCATTTATCTGTACAGAGAGCAGGCGCTCTTCAATGCGGTGCCGGCGCATATAACCAACGATCCGGACATGTGGTCCATGTGTGATTTTGTCGATGTGCAAAACAATAGCATGAGGCGTTCTATTGAAGATTTGATTGCGCTGAGCGAACAGCATGTTAACAACTGTGTGGTGAGTCTGAAAACTCGGCGAAAAAATTACCTACAAAAAATAAGTTGAAATACCCCAAATATTATACAGGAAACAACAATCTTTAATCAAATTTGGGTTGTTATTTCCATTTCTGGGGCCTTTTTTCCAAAAGAAAATTTCCTTTCGTAATGAAATAAGACTCCAAGAGAAAGAATGAATTAAGGCTCAAAAACAAAATTTTTATTAGGTATTATGGTAAAGTTCTGTTTTATACCTTCCAAATATAGGGGGGTTGTAGAGAGCCAAATTAATTCCGAGACTAAACTAGTTTTTTAAAATAAATTTTAAAGTTTCCATACAAAATAATATTTTATGTCGTTATTATGGTCTATGTACTAACATAATAAAATAACAACCCAAATTTGGGACATCTTTTCTTTTTTCTTCTTTTTTTTGAGCCTAATTTCACCGCAGTGTATTCATATTTCCAATTTGAAATTGTGGTATTATTTCATTAAGAAATAACACTCCAAATTTGGGGGCTTATTTAATTTTATATTTTGGAGTCGAGTCACCAATTCACTCTCCTATTCCTCATCTAATCCTTCTTCTTCTTCTTCTTTTACAGCTCTGCACGGGACGCGCTTTTGTCTGTGAATATTGCAAAAGTCCCAAGCTCATCTATCGCTGGCAACGCAAGGTGCAACGTTGTGGCCAGTGTGGCACCTGCTGTCATTACAATTGCTGGAAGGCCAATTCAGGTGGCAGTTGTCAACGTTGTGATCGGTTGCAGGGAAGGCTGCATCAAAGATCTTCTCTTGCTGCTTTACCAACAAATACCAACAGCATGGGCAGCTAGCGTTTGATAACGATAAGAATCAACTTCCAAATGTATATTGTATATAACCTGTATATTACCAAATTTGTTAGCAAATTGTACCTCAAGCGAATGATGATGATGACCCATGTTGATTTTATAAATTATACAAATATTTATTTTATTATATTAAATTAAATAAATTTTTAACTTTTTGGCCGTTAACAAATGGACCAGTTAACCGCTCACAATGTGAATTGCACATTGTTGTTGCTAAGCTGTTGCCAACTTAGGTATTTTATAGATAGTTCATGCTATTCTCATAGTTCGATTGCTAGAATAATTTGAAAATTACTATAAGCCAAAAATCTGGATATTTTATATGTATATATCGCAGGGAATCAAACCGAAACAAATATCGGTTCCGGTACGTCCCGAAACCACTATTTCGGTAAACGGTTCTATTTCGGTTGTTTCCTTTCGGTTCCTGTATCAGTACCGGTACGTACCGGTACGTACCGGTACAGCAATTAAATTAAAACAAAAAATAATTAAAAGTTAATAAACAAAAATATATTAACAGATTTGAACATACATACGTACGATATATTCGTATTTTATAGAGAAAAATCGGACTTAAATTTAAACTTATTTTTTTGTACAAAGCAAAACTCGCAATATTATATACACACAGAAATCGACAAATAATTTTTGGAAAAGTGTACCGAAAGCGTACCGGTACAAACGTTTCGGTTTTATGTTCTAATAAAAAAATGTAATATATGTTTTGCAATTGACCTTATTTTTCTAAAACTGCATGCAAAAAAAATCGCAGAAGTCGTTCACATAACATGCACTGTACAGTGTACACTGGTTCCGGTTAGAAATGACCACGGCGCACAATTCAAATGTGAACTATTTTATAGTTCAATAATTTTGCAAAAATTAAATAATTTGATCAACTTTTTTTAATCGAAATTAAATAGAAAACGGTTATCATTTTTTTTACTTCGTTGTATAATTTAATTCTAAAAAAAATATATAGGCCTGTTCTGGTTTTCACTTCCAATATTAACGGATTTCAAAAAGTGTAATTTTTCACGTTGCATTTGGGCTAAACATTTTATAATTATATGTGATCACTTTATTGGACTTAAATTCACCAACTCAAAGTGAATTCAATACTCAAAATTTTTTCAGATTGATATAAGAACAGGCTAAAGATTTTCCCTTCCGACCAAATTCAAACAAAGAAACTGCACAGAAATTTATAATTTCTAGATTTCTAATTGATTACATTTGCGATAATTTATAAACGTCCGTTTGTGGCGTTAGAAATATCAAAATTAAATGCATTAAATTTAAGGAAAAAATGTTGAAATACTTTTTGGAAAAATTACAATTTTTAGTACTCCTTAAAGACTACATCGATTACCTTCCTGGCAGCCACATCCGCATTTAATAGTGTTAATTTATTGATTTTGGTGCCGCGCACAAATAGTTTAATAGGCAGTGGGCGATAATGGTGACTGTTTTGGAGTTTTAAAATAATATTATGAAGAAGATTTTCAGTTATTTGCTCACAATGCTCCAGATTTAACATTTTCAGTTTGGGACAGGCAAGGATCAGTCGAAGTACACCATTGTCAGTGATTTTATTATTGAAATGAATAGTGATATCTGTCAAATTTTGCAATGCAAATAGTGCCTCTAATCCGTGATCGTTGACGATGTCGCAGTTTTCAAAAACCAGCGTACGCAATGCGCTCAGTTTTCCAATCTGTGAAAGGATCTCGGCATTGATACTGTTTGAAAAACATGTTTGTATTTCGAGATGTTCCAACTGCTTGGACTTATGCTCCACCAGCCATGTCATTAGCATTGGAGGCATTGCATGATAAACACTACTCATGTGCAACATTAGTTTCTTGAGGCTCGGTAGCCTTGCAATGTGATTATATTCATCAAGCTTGTGAAAATTGCAGCCAATTGCGAGAGTCTCCAAAGATTCACAGCAATTGTCGCTGATGAGCTGCTCAAAACATGGATTTTCCAGAACATAACTTGGTATATACAATTCCTTTAGCTGCGGTAGCCTCCCAAATATATCAATTAACAATTCCGGATATCGACATGCACTGTCGTTTGATAGTAACAGGGACTCAATAGACTTTGGCAAATACTTTAAATGCTCTGTAGTTGTAATTTCAATGCTGATCAAATACAGTTTCTTAAGCTGTTTCAAATGCTCAAATGCTTGCAGATCCTCACTGCTAAGCTCGTTTTGATCTATTAGCAGATTATGAAGACTATTTAGATTTGCAAGCATTTTAAATATGTCGCACGAAATGTCATTCCGGATTTCCATAGACTTTAAGTTAATGCAATGCTTCCCAAGAAAGTTGCACACGAGATCACGATAATGATATGGTATAATGCCATCGATTTCCTTTATATTACGTCCGGACAGTTGAAAAAAATCACGTAATTCCCATGCAGTCATTTCGTTGAATATTTCAAAATTAATACATTTATCCAACTGCGGCGACATTGCCTCATAAATGCATCGGAAACGAAAACAAGATCGTGCAAAACGAATGCGATCAGATTGTGATAACTGTCGGAATATATGCTCTAGGCAATGATCGTTCAATTTCATAATTCCATGGGGATCCACATTTTCCGGTTTATCTGGCATTTTCTCGGCATGTGGTTGAAACCAACTATAACTTGGCAGGACTCTTATATTGCATTCATTGACCGTATGGATTTCGTTTTCCAATGCATTGGCAGCATGACGAGGAAATTCAAAGACAATGTAGCCAGTTCGTGTGCCATTCTTTAAGACATCGCAGTTGGTTCTTCTTATTTTATTTTCACTCGGAAACAGATGCAGTTTATTAACGCATCCATATCCCTCGAAATGCTCATGAATATGCTGATTCTGCAGCCCTTCTTGGATATCCATTAGAAAGAGATTAGTCACCAGCACATGATCTTCCGTGTAGGCCAAGTTCTCTTTGAAGTAATATTTTTCTTCAGACATTGTTCGGTTAACTTTGGTTAATAAGCTTAAGCTATTTACGCCGATTTTTAAATTTAAACAATAAGCAAGGAACTATAAGTGCACTTTAAGCAACAAGCTAAGATGCTGGTCAAAAAGTCACCTTATTTATTTAATAAAATAATAAAAATTTTAATTCTTATTATGTTGTTGATTTTTTTTAATGAATCATGTATGTTCTATGCCAGGGATGGGCACGTTTATTAAATCATTATCGATTACATGCTGATGCATGCCGAATGCGACTACTAGCAGGGTTGCCAATTTTGATGTAGCTTGTCCTGACTATTTTCAAAGATCGATTGCTAGAATAATTTGAAAATTACTATTAGCCAAAAATCTGGCTATTTTAAATATAATTTGGCAATGTTTTTGTCAATATTATTTTTAGAACTAGGCGAAAGTGCACGCACAAAGAAATTTTGATGATTACCGCCAGAAAAGTTGGCAGCACTAAATAATTTTTTTCTGAGATTCAAGAAACAGGATCACAATATGCAACGGCGGCCAATTACTTTTTTTATTATTACTTTTTTATCAATAATTTGGAAATAACTAACAATTTAATAAACAAAATTAATTGAAATTTAAATTAAATAAAGTAAATCTTTTTATGAATGCTGGAAGTTTGTCCTGCCGGAGGGGGAGAAGTTATATAATTTAATTTAATTTCAACCAGTTAAAAAAATTCAACAAAATTCTAACAAAAATCTAAAAAAAAAAATGTATACAACTATAGTTTCAAAAAGATTCATATTGGTGTAAATATTTAATTTTTAACTTTACCTTTTTTTTTCATTCTACCCAAAATTGTGCATGCTACCAGATCGGAAAATTTTGTAGGGTGGCTGCCTTGTGGGCCACAACAGTATTTCCACAGCAGTGCTGCTGTTTCCAGCCGGAAAGCATCTAAACTAATTTTTGTGGGCACTTTTGCACAGTTTTAGGGATTATATTAATAGAAAAAGTTTGCTGAAAACATATTTAAAATAGACAGATTTTCAGGTAATAGTAATTTTCCAATCTTTTTAGCAAACGAAATTTGAAAATGATCAAAACTAGCTACAAAATAGCTAAGTTGGCAACAGTGACACTAGCAGCGTCGAAGACTGCTAGTTTTGCAGTGCCATTTTGAGCTGCATAGTAAGTAACATTTGCTTGTTAAATTAAAGTAAAATTTTTTGCACCTTTCGTTTAATGAAACGAAAACGCAAATTGCAGTGCCGAGTAAAATACGTCACAAGTGTTGTTCGTATAAATTAAACAGCTTTGACAAAATTTATGTTTTTGACATTTTTTTTAACAACCAACCAAAAAAAAAAAAACGAAAAAATAGAAAAGCGTCGTGCAACACACACCGCAAATGAAGAGAACGCCAGAAATTGAAGTGTAGGTTGGAAAGAAAAATAAGAAGAAAATTTGCAAGTATTTTTTTCTTGACTGTTGGCGCTTGCGTTCAAGTGCGAGCCTTACAGCTGCCTGTCATCAACCAGCTTGCGGCCCGAAGCCCGAATACACCAAATACAACATATTTAACAGTTTTAAAGGTAAGGAAAACTGAGAAGGAAAGAAAAAATGTAATAATCATTGCATTTGTGTGTGGATGCCCTGCCGATGACAAGCGGTGGGTAAGGTAAATGTGTTAAAACGATGTGCTTGATGCGTGCGTGCGTGCAAATGTGTTTATATATGTATGTATGTATGTAAAAACATATGTATATGTTCATATACATTTGTATATATGTGCTAATATTTAAACATGTGTGTGTGCGTGTGCTCGGACAAAGCGATGCGGCGCATTTCACATTAACGTGAGCAAATAACTACATAGAAAAAAGTATGAAATTGCATAAAAAGCTTATAAGAAAAATATATATGACATACGCAAAATGATTAGTGTGTGTGTGTGTGTATAAAAATGCGTGCACAGTAAAAATTTGCAAGCTTGTGACCAGCACATATGTACACACAGTGTCTCAAGTAATTGTTTTGACTTGAAAAAAAAAAAAACAAAAATACACATATTTTATGTTGCTACAAGAAATTCGTATACTTGTTTTTATAATATTTTATTAGTTGTTAATGGATTTAAGAACAAGTTAAGAACATAATTATTTAATCAAATTGAGTTAATTATTTTCAAAAGTAATAACCAAAAACAATTGTCATTTCTTTATTTTGGCAAAACAATTGCATACGTATGTGCTGAGTGTATGTTTGTCTATATGTTTGTTTATCGATGTTTCTCTCTTTACTCATTTTCCATTTTATTTTCAGATAACCAAGGCGGCTGCTGCAACATAAAGCACAGCGCAATCGAAATCGAATGTCAGCACGATAACAAATAACTTAAGAAGAAGAAGAAAAAATCGCGAAAGAGGAAGAGGAGGAAAGAGAAAAAGTAACAAAAACAAAAAAAAAAAATCGTTCTACCAATAAAAATAATCGAAAGCACTTGAGGAAAACGAAACGAGAAAATAAACAATAAGAACGGCGGAAACGGGAAACCCAGAAAAAGTAGCAGCGGCGGCGTTTGCAGTAGCCGATTGAGAGGCAACATTCAAGGGCCGAATAAGATGGACATTGAAACAGATCAGTCTATCGAAGCTATGGACACCCAGGATACCCAAGAGGTCGAAATAATCACAAGCGACCTACAACAACAGCAACAACAACAACAGCAGCAGCAACAACAGCAGACAAACTCGCCGCCTCAATTGCCCAAATTTAAGAATTTAATACATCCACAGTTGCAACAACAACAGCAGCCACAACAACAGCAGCAGCAACAACAACAACAACAGCAGCAACTTCCCAGTGAAAACGGCAACGTGCCACCACAACAATTGTTGGCCGAAAGCAGCTCCACATCGTTTGGTAACGAACAAGAGATGCCAATGGACGACGAGACAAAGGAAGATCAATTCCGTTCGGAAACGGTATTCTCCTATACCGTTGAGAATGTTAGCCAAATTAAGCAACAACATTTATCGCAGCCAGTGTATGTACGCATGCTGCCATGGAAGATAATGGTCATACCGAATGATCGGGCATTGGGCTTCTTTCTCCAGTGCAATGGTGAGAATGATTCACCCACCTGGTCATGCAATGCCATTGCCGAATTGCGTCTCAAATGTCACAAGCCGGATGCACCACCATTTACACGCGCCAAAATCAAGCATTTATTCTACTCGAAGGAGAACGATTATGGTTATTCGAATTTCATAACCTGGCAGGAGCTGCAGGATCCGGACAAATATTATGTACACAATGGCAGCATTACACTCGAAGTTCATGTTATTGCCGATGCTCCGCATGGCGTTCTATGGGATTCCAAGAAGCATACCGGCTATGTTGGCCTAAAGAATCAGGGTGCCACATGCTACATGAATTCGTTGCTGCAAACATTATATTTTACCAACTCATTGCGTTTGGCCGTTTATCGTATACCAACTGAGGCAGATGATAGCACCAAATCGGTGGGCTTATCCCTGCAGCGTGTCTTCCATGAGCTGCAGTTTGGTGATCGTCCCGTTGGCACCAAGAAGCTAACCAAATCATTCGGCTGGGAGACTCTGGACTCGTTTATGCAACACGATGTTCAAGAATTTTTGCGTGTCCTTCTCGACAAGCTGGAGTCGAAAATGAAGGGCACCTGCCTTGAGGGCACCATTCCAGGACTTTTCGAGGGCAAAATGTCGTCGTACATTAAATGCAAGAATGTCGACTATAATAGCACACGCTACGAGACATTCTATGATATTCAGCTAAATATCAAAGACAAGAAGAACATCTACGACTCGTTTCAGGATTATGTCGCCTCGGAGACACTCGAAGGCGACAACAAATACGATGCCGGTGTCCATGGTCTTCAGGTGAGAGAGAGACAACATTTTTTATATGTTAAAAAATATTCTGCTATTTGTGACAACTTTCTGTCATGTAATAACAGCTGTTAACTCCAATTGGAAGTTGCTCCAAAAAAAGAGCTGGCAAAACATATCGATGCAACTAAAAAGAAAACAAAAATCAAAAAGACAATATTTCGTAGGGATTAAAACTGAAATTGGAACCGTAACCAATAAACGGCATTATCCGTTGGAAGTTTGAATCGTAACTGACATTCTAATTAGTTTCTGTTAGTTTTATATCTAAACCGAAAAACAAAAACTCCAAAATTATAAAAACCGTAATACCCGATTAGTAGCTAATTATGATGGTTTGTTTCGATTCCATAAAGCATTAATTATAACGTGTACTCGTTTTTCAAACATTTGTATACCCGTTACTTAAAAAATAAGAAAAAGGGTATATTGTCTTCGTTGGGAAGAAGGAGATGTCTTCGACCCCACAAGGTATATATATTCTTGATCAGCATCATCAGCCGAGTCGATATAGCCATGTCCTTCTGTCCGTCTGTGTGAACGTCTAGATCTTAGAGACTATAAGTGATAGAGATACCCAGATTTTTATAGATCCCACGCAGGACAATTTTGTTTTAAGTTTTTGACACGCCCCCTGCGCCCTTAATTAACGTTATCTAGTAATATTATCTTTTATTTAACTGAATCACATCAGAATCGGACTAGTAGAAGGGCAGTTATGGCGATTTAATGTTTTCAAAGTAATATAATTTAGTACTTTTATATGTATTGAAATAAGTAACGGGTATCCTATGGTCGGCATTTCGACTATAGCTTTTCTCGCTTGTTTTTTTTTTTTTTTAAATTAAATATCGATCTAATTAGATTGATCTTTTTTGAAATCAACGAAATTTAGTTTATTTATTAACGTTTTTTGTTTAATCATACCAGTATTCTTATATTGAAATATATATAAAAAAAAATGAAAAAAATTAAACCGAAAACAAAAATACGGACGTACTCAAAACCCAAACTTAAACCGATATTCGTATCGGTTTGATGCCCTGATTTTTTTGTTTAAATATTCTTACAACATCTATGATTCGTTAATTAATATCAGTTCTTGGATAAACAAAAATAATAAGATAAATAAAATGTCACATATATGGCATTCTAGGGTCACGAGGGGAAAATCCATAACCCCAAACCGATTAATTTGTATAATGTTAAAATGTATTTGTATTTGGTTTTTTTTTTTTCATTTATAGGAGGCAAGCAAGGGCGTTATATTCACATCATTCCCGCCGGTGCTGCATTTGCATTTGATGCGTTTCCAATATGATCCAATTACAGATAGTTCGATCAAGTATAACGATCGCTTTGAGTTTTATGAGCAAATCAATCTCGATAGTTATCTGGCGGAGAATGAGAAGACCCCGGCCGATTATGTACTCCATGCCGTGCTCGTGCATTCGGGTGACAATCATGGCGGTCATTATGTGGTCTTTATTAATCCAAAAGCTGATGGTCGTTGGTTTAAGTTTGATGACGATGTGGTTTCCAGTTGCCGCAAACAAGAGGCGATCGAACAAAATTATGGCGGCATGGATGATGAGATCTCGTTTCATGCCAAATGCAGTAATGCCTATATGCTCGTCTATATACGACAATCGGAGCTAGATCGCGTATTGGGCGATATACCTGAAAATGAGATATCCAGTGACCTGGTGGAGCGTCTCGATTTAGAGAAACGCATCGAAATGGCTCGTCGCAAGGAGCGCAGTGAGGCGAATCTCTATGTACCAATCCATGTTATACTCGAGGAATACTTTGAGTCACAACAAAAGCGTCGTCTATTCGATTTGGAGAAGACACATCAGCGTCCATTTAAGCTAAAGCAAAATCAAACCGTTAATGAGATGGTCGAGATGCTAGTGAAGGCATTTGGTGTGCCACGCGATCGCATGCGCATGTGGAACATGTGCACGGCCCAAACACAAAAGTTCCTGCACTTTGATTTTGAGGCAGAGGCCACAAGGACCATCGAACAGATACCCACTTCGCAAAAGCCATGGGTGATCTTCCTGGAACTGGCACCGCCCGATAGCACCGTGCCCCTGTCACCGTTCAATCCCAAAACCGATGTGCTGCTCTTCCTCAAGTATTACGATGCGCGCAACAAGCGTCTCAATTATATCGGTTGCACACAGCAGCCACTATCTCGTCGTCTCTCCGAGCTGGTGCCAGAGATTAATCGCAAACTTGGCTTCGAACCGGATACCGAACTGACCGTATTCGATGAGTATGCTGAAAAGAAGATACCCAACATTAATGAGCCCATTGAGAATGTCCTCTACATGCCGCAGGATCATTTGCAGGGACCTATATTAATCTTTGAACGCGAGAATGTTGATGTTAAACTGGACTTACCCACCGTTGAGGATTACTTTTTGGATCTTGTCTATCGCATCGAGATCATTTTCAGTGACAAATGTAATCCCAATGAGCCCGATTTTACCCTCGAGCTATCAAATCGCTATAACTATGATCAATTGACAAATGCCGTCGCCGAGCGACTCAATACAGATCCCCAAAAGCTACAGTTCTTCATGTGCATCAGCAACTATAAGGAGACCGCTGGCAACGCTGTGCCCTACACCTACAAGGTCCGTATAACTAATAAAATCAATTTTCGAGTTTGATTTAATCTGTTAAATCTTTTAATTTATTTATTTTTTGAAAATATTTTTTATAACTATTTTAATTTTTATCGAATTAACGAATTGATTGATGCATTGTTTTTATACTCTTGCAGAGAGACAGAGAAAGTATTTTACTTCTGAGCTAATGATGTAGAAATAGTCTATTTTACTTTGTATAGAAATTCATATATTGTATAGTCTTCAAATAAGAATCAAAAGATTTCTGTAATACTGAATTGAAAACGAGAATAGCGTCTTTTGCAAGACATTTAAACTTAAAAAGAATCTTTTGCTTTAGCAATGGTCAAAATTAAAGAAAATGCAAACTGTTTAAAAAGTAGAACACATTCAAAAGGAAATGAAAATATCTACAATTGAAAATTAATTCCTTAAAATTTATGAAATTTTTTATTGAAATTTAAATAATTATAATAATTTCTTGTTTGACAGGGTACCATTAAGGATCTCTTGTCGTATACGAAGCAGAGCACGCCGAAGCGTATTTTCTATCAGCGATTGTCGCTAAGCATACACGAGCTGGATAACAAGAAGCTTTTCAAGTGCATTTGGGTATCCAATGATCTGAAGGAGGAGAAGGAGCTGGTGCTATATCCGAATAAAAATGATACAGTCAAAGGTCTCCTAGATGAGGCGGCCAAAACAGTAACTTTCGCTGAAAATAGCCGCAAGAAGTTGCGTCTCATGAAGGTGGGCAATCATAAGATTGCGTCCGTCTGCAAGGATGATATCCTATTGGAGACATTGATTAAGACAAATGAATCGATAACAACCACACAGGGTACACAGAAAATCTATCGCATCGAGGAGGTGCCCATCGAGGAGACACAGCTGGCCGAGAATGAGCTTCTCATACCTGTGGCCCATTTTAGCAAAGAATTGTACAATGCATTTGGTGTGCCGTTCCTCACAAAAGCGCGACATGGCGAACCGTACGGTGCGCTCAAGCAACGCATACAGAAGCGTCTCAACGTACCCGACAAGGAATGGGAGAATTATAAATTTGCTGTCATCACAATGGGACATACAATCGATGTGAATGATAATACACCTATCGATCTGGAGGTTTATCGCACTTGGACTAGCGGACAGTTGCCATTCTTTGGACTCGATCACATCAATAAGTCGCGCAAACGCAGCTCATTGAATTTCTCCGAGAAGGCAATCAAAATCTACAATTAATCAACAATAAAGAAATAAAATTAAATTTAAAAAAAAAACACATATATATATATATATGTATTAGAAAGGAGAAAAGAAACAACAATATCTACAACAACAACAGCAGCAACATCAACAAATACAAATTATTATATAGATATTAATAATAATATATTCAACTTGGATCGTACTGTGTATATGTGTATGTGTCAGTGTTTGTGTCTCGGTACCCATCTTAACTCTTAACGATTGCGGGCGAGACGTGGCAAGGTGCGTGTGGCAAGTAGCAATTGGCAAGTGGCAAGAGCAGCGTTCAAAGCTGAAATGTACCTGCAATTATAGCGACAACAAGCAAGCTTCCGAAACGTCAACAACAGCAACAACAACAACAACAACTGCAACAACAAGAACAAACAACATCTTCCACATCATCGGCCGAAACTAATAAAAAATAAAAACAGGGCAACAAATTCGATAATTTCAAAAAAAAAAAAAAAAGCACATCAGTTTCTCTTTTTCTTCGTTTTTTTTTTCTTTTTGAATACATTTTAATATTTAATTTTTGTAATATTATGTAAAACAAATTTTCTTGGTTATTATTATTATATTAATTCTAAAATTGCGCTGCTTTAATTTTAAATTGCGTAGCATGTTAAGTGAATTCTACTTAAAAAAAAAATGTTATTTTAGTTGAGATCCCCAAAATTAAATAGACCTAACCAGCCAACACCACCACGACCAACAATATCAATAATATTAATAATAACAATAATAATAATAATAATAATAACACCTTCCAACTGCTTCCTACGTTCATCGGGATCACAATAACAACAACAATCAATGCCCCTCCCACCTAATAACTGAGAAAGATAAGGAGGCGCAATTTAAAAGCCAACATCAAAGTTCTCCCTCTAAATATATATATATATATATTAGTAATACTTTATAGTAGGAATATTCTCTCGAACTAGCAACTCTTGATAAATTTCTCAACAAAAAGATTAAATGCATTAATTTGTAATCAATATTTTAAAATTTGTGTGAGTCAAAAGAGAGTTGCTAGAGCTATAGAATATCCTCTTTAAATATTTTGACCTATGCATTAAAACATACATATATATTGTAGCATTGGGAGCATTTAGCGGGTAACTTTGATTTCCAATCATGATACCTGATTTACAACTTTAAAGCAAAAAGTTTTGACATTCAGCGAAAAATTTTCAACAATTCAAAGTTCCAAAAATATATGCATCTTACAAAAAGTATGATACGCTGAGAGGACACTATTCACAAACACACTAGGCCGATTTAATGAAATGGTATCATTTCATTCAACAGATATTGATTACTGATTGCTGGCAAGTGCAGGACCGATTTCTGATTGAAAAACCTGCTGAATGCTCCTATTGATCTGAAACTAATTTACTTGTGTGTATGTGTGTGTGTGTGAACCTGTGTGAATGTGTTTTAGTGTGCGTGTAATTTTTTTTTGTATTTCTTATAATAGCATATTAATTTTGTAAACAAACGAATGAAGCGCCAAACTTAAAAAAATTATATTTGGTTTTGGCATACTGTAAATACGCGTTGCAAGTAGATAGTGTGCCACCAATTGTAGCACGCATACGCATATACATACAACACATCAGTTAATAATACTATAAACAACAACAACAAGAAAAAGGATAACAAAATCAAGAACACAAAAGAAAAGAAAAGTTAAAACAAAAACAAATAACTCCTAGAGTTGTCCCTATCGATGTTTAGAATGGGACGAAAGAGACAGAAACAGAGAGAGAGAGAGACAGCGAGACGATGTTATCGTTGATACACCATGTAGAAAGAGAAAGCTTGAGGAGATATATTATACATATATATAAATATATTCTTAGATGTTTAATATTACAAACAAAAGAGAAAACAAAACAACATAAAATTCAACAAAAAGAAGGAACGCAAGAAGGGTTAAAAAAAAGAAAGCAAAAACTTTATGTTAAAAAGAGAACTTTAATTAAAACAACAACAAAAAAGAAAAAGATTTGTTTCAAACAACAATTATTTGTGATTTTAATACATGAAATGATATAATGATAATGCTAATGATAACGTTAATGCAGAAATGACTACTTATAATAAATACTAATTAATAATATTAATCATTAAAATAAAGGAAATTTAAAACAAAACACATTTAAATAAACAGTTAGTGCTTTTATTTTTGTTAATTTTAGCAAAAAGAAAAGGAAAATCAAATGCAAATTTCAGCGAGAGAGAAAGCAAAGGAAAAAAGAAACAGGAAATATTTTATTACTACATAAAAGAATATACAGAATATGCTATTATTATTTATGCAGAAAACAATTAAAATTATTTATGTGTAAAAAAAAAAACAAGAAATAAAATACCAACAATTTAATCAAAAGTGTTTTCATTTAGAAAATCCCTTAAATTTCCAGTGTGGAAGATAAAGGAAAGTTCTAGATTTTTGAAATGTGATTTGTCCTTCATGCTCACATTATTTGCTCCAAGATAGCAAAATCAACGCCTTTTTAAACTCTTCATTTTTAATAATATTATTCCTTGACATTAACCCAAAAACTCTAAATTTTTATCTACCAAAAAAAAAATTGAAAAATAATTACCCAAAATTCTTAAACTACGGTCATTTATTAAATGTTTTCAGCAAAAAAACCAAAGATCTAAAATCAATTCCCGGTCACGGTTTTTAGAGTTGAAAACCAAACATTTTTTAATAACACCAAGTTTTTCAAATAAAAAAGCGGATATTAGAAAATGATTTTAGAATACGATGCGCCATGTTAACAAATTTCGGGATTACATAGTCAAAAGGGGTTTGCAATTTATTTGTAGATTGATATTAAACTATAAGCATACAACTAGAAGTTCTCTTAGAATTTACGACGCTTGAGCAGCTCTGGCCGCCAGTTAACCGGATGTGTCTCCTCGCTGGCCTCGTCATCCTCCTTGTACACCTTAATGGTTTTATCCGCCTCGGCGGTGATGAGACGTGTGCCAGATTGATCGAAGCACATGGCAAAGATGCCCGCTTCGCTGTCCATGGAGCCGGGCTGAACGGGTGCCTGGAAGCGTTGGAAATTGTAGCCGGTACGCCAATCCCAAAAGAACATGGTGCCATTGTCGCCACCAGAAACCAGTACACCATCCGTATTGGCCGCCATGCAGTTGACAATGGCCGTGTGACCAGAAATGTTTTGCACAAAGTTACCCTCGGGACAGCGCCATTGTTTGATGTTGTCGGGCGAGGCGGACGCGAACATATACAGCGATGGATGCAGGACAATGCTACGCACCGACTTTTTGTGATTTGTGAGGGTGCACAGACTCTTGCCGGCAGCTAGATCCCATAGACGCACTGTGGAATCATGTGAGCCGGTGATAATTTGAGGCTTGGTGGCCTGGGCCACCACACTGGCCACAGTGTTCGTGTGCCCAGTCAGTGTGTGTACATTTGCCTTGGTTCGCATGTCCCAGATGCGTGCGGTCGAGTCCCGACCGGAGGTGGCAAGTACATCGATGGTTGGATGCAGTGCCAGCGAGTATACAGCGGACAGATGTCCATGATAATGACGAATGACCTTGTTGTACTCGAGATCCCAGCATTTCACCTGACGATCCTCGCCACAACTGAACAGATACGGATGTTTAGCACTCACTGCCACACCGCGTACGGTACTCACATGGCCGGTAAGCGATAGCTTCAGTTTTCCGCTGGCCAAATCCCAGATTTTGATGACACGATCACCCGCTCCGGTGGCAAACCATTCGTTGCCCGGCTCAACAGCGATGCAACGCACCCAACCCAAATGTCCGGAGATGACACGCGATAGCTTCCAGGGTGCATGCCACTTGGGTTTAGGTATGCTTGGTGCTTTCTTTGGTATCAACTGCACGTTGCTGGCCCCTCCGCTGCTGTTGCCGGGCATCGAAGCGCGCACCAAAGAGTTGCTACCGTTAAATGGCGCCTTCTCCTTGTCGCGTGTAAATCTGACCATAGTGCCACCCTCTGCGGCAGTGGCGCTCAAGTCCGCACCGGACGCACCCAGACCCGTACTTCCATCCGTAATTGCCAGCGGTCTTTCGGGATCGCCGCTATGCATTGCGGATAACCTTTTGGCGTCCATGGTTTTGTTGGCGCGGTCCAGCACCAGACCATAGGTGTCCCTTGCTTTGATTGACCGACGCAATTTCTCTCTGTGATGATAAAAACGTGATATTTTAGACCTAAAACAATTCTTGAAACGTTTTGTACTTACAGGCGGTCATCAATGTCCGGCAAGTTGCCCTGATTTGATACAAACAGATCATGTGTGCGTTTCAGCGAGCGGAATATAAGCGTATGCACGCTATGCTTTTGTACATCTTCCATATCTCTTTTTGTGTTCCAGTATTATTGTTTATTTTAACAAAACTGCAACATAAACGCGGCTTTCTGATTTTGCGTATAATGTAGCGTTCACAGTTAACGACAACACTGTTTGCCAGGGCTACAAAACCATCGATTGTTGTCTGGTTTAAGCTATCGATATGTTGAAGTGTTCATCAAATTGTTTTCGTATTTTTTATTAATTAATTTTAATCAAATATGCCAAATTCAGCAAAATGCTGACAAAATTAATTCTTTTTCAAAAAAAACACTGATATAAATAATGTGATCGCAATCAGTTATGAAGGCTGCCAGATGTTAAAATTAAGTGTAATTTTTTTGTGCCAGGTGGCAACGTCTTTCAGGAACAACAATTAAACAAAGTGTAATATTTAAAACAAATAATGTTTTGGTTCGAGTCCGTTTCAGGAAAAATACAAACCCGATGTAGTTGAATTGCTTCCAGTATGTCAGTACCGCTGAGAGCATTTAGGTGGCAAGGTATTTGTCAATTAAAGTCACCATCAACTGCATCTACGACGACTTCATATCGCTCATTTACATGAACAGTGAAACATCTAAAAAAAAAATTGCATTTCGAGATAAACGCATTTAAAGTTTTCACTTGCCGTATGTCTGTATGCAAAGCGGTCATGCATAAACTCTTCTCACGATGTGTGTATGAAAGCCAAGATAATGAAATTTTTACACAACATACTAGATCGTTCAAAAAGTCCCCGGACTGACACATAGGCAACGCCACTAAAATTTTGAAATAAATTTTTTTTGACAAATTAGTTAATTTCTAGGCTACTGTCAAAATTTGAGTGCAATCGGACGCTCTGCTATCGAGTTAGAAATAATATTGTTGTGCAACTTTTTGACTTTTTTGAAAAATGGAAAAAGCTGAATTTCGCGTTTTGACTAAACACTGTTTTTTGATGGGAAAAAATACCGTGGAAGCGAAGACATGGCTTGATAAGCATACGGGGTCTCTGCTCCAGGTAAATCGACCATTTGCGATTGGTATTCCAACTTTAAACGCGGTCGTACGAGCACTGAGGACTCCAAACGTTCAGGAAGACCAAAAGAGGTGATTATCCCAGAGATCATCAGACAAGTCCGTCAAATCGTGTTGACTGATCGAAGAGTCAAAGTGCGTGAGATTGCTGAGACTGTGGGCATATCAACTGGGTCGGCGGTTTCGATTTTGCATGATCATTTGCATATGAAAAAGCTTAATGTAAAATGGGTGCCGCATTTTCTAGATATTGAACAAAAGGAAAAACGAGTTGCCGATTCCAAGTCCTGTTTGGACATGTATGACCGCAATCCAAGCGAATTTTTCCGTCGATATATCACTATGTATGAGACTTGGATTCATCACTACATTCCGGAGTCCAATCGGTCATCAGCTGAGTGGCGAGAGGCCGGTGAAAGCCGTTCAAAGCGTGTAAAGGCAAGTCGATGGGCTGGTAAGGTTTTTGCTAGTGTATTTTGGGATGGACATGGTATTATATACATCGACTATCTTAAAAAGGGTGAAAAATGCAACAAAGAATATTATTCTGCATTGCTTGATCGTGTGAATGACGAAATTAAGAAGAAACGCCCGCATATGGCAAAGAAAAAAAATCCTTTTTCATCAAGACAATGCACCATCTCACAAAGCCGCTTTTACGATGGAAAAAATCAAAGAATTAAGCTGGGAATTGCTTCCTCATCCCCCATATTCCCCAGATCTGGCCCCCAGTGACTACTACCTATTTTCAAACTTGAAAATATGGCTCCAGGGAAAAAAGTTTAACTCCAATGAAGAAGTTGAATGGGAAACTGAAGCCTATTTTGAGGGACTTTCTTCCGACCATTACAAAAAAGGCATCGAAATGTTGAAAGACCGGTGGACAAGGTGCATTAAGCTAGACGGAGACTATATTGAATAAAAAAATTGATTTTTGAAAAAAAAATGTGTTTTTCATTGTCAGTCCGGGGACTTTTTGAACGATCTAGTAGTTTATTAAATGACGAACATTTCTGCATCATTAATTCGTGTTTTTGTTTTTTTTTTTATCATTGGTCATGTTAACAAATGTGCTTGCCATGCTGATACCTTTCTAAAAGATCAACATGGCCAATGAGTGCAAAAGATTGCAATTTAACGTATTAATTCAATGGAGCAACCTACTTAATACCATTATATTATAGCCATGATTATGACCTTCTTTCAATCGACACACTAGGCTTGCTTTAATTGGCAGGAAACAAAAGCTCCTGGTAATTAAAATGAGTTTATTTATCATATTAGAAAAAAAATTGGTTTAATTGGATCTTGATTTACGTTTCAGTATGTACATTGATTTGTATGGACCCATAAAAAAATGGAAAAATGTTAACCCAATTCTAAGATGTTTTCACCAAGAAACCACAGTTCTAAAACCAATTCATGGTCCTCTTTTTAAGTTGAAAAATATTTTTTGAAATTATTATCGTATTGTTAATAGCATATCCGATTCTGACAAGATTGGATCAAAACTCTTATTAGACCAAGACTTTCATAATTATACAGAATAATTGTAGAATCAAGGGACTTAGAGTCTTTTAAACTTAATTTTAAACTAAATTGTTCAACTTAAAAGACGGGGAATAGGAATTGATTTTAGAACTATGGTTTCTTGGTGGGCTAGTTAAAGTTTTGCTCCCGCGGAGCTAAAGATCTGTGATTACTGCTGAAAGGCGGGCATTGACAAAAAGATCTATAGATCTTTTACAGATGAATACAAATGCAAAGTTTAATACTATGGCACCGAACTTGGCCAAAATGTATGATTTTTTACCGCAAAATTCACGTATAAGTGCTTTAAGAGGAACTTAAACAGACCCTCGTCAAAGTACTTCAATATATCAGAGTAGAAGTGAATGCGACCAATCCCTAGTCGATAGATGACAACGTAATACATGGTAAAGAACTGTCCCATAAAGTAATCAGCTGCTGTTTGCCAGAAAATGGAATCCGAACATGACCATAAACATGACATGACGTTTTGAAACGACATATCTCCGCCGTCTCTCAAGCGACATATCTCCGCTCGGAAATATGACGTTTTGAAACGACATATCTTCGAGCGGAGTTATTTCGTTTGAAAACGACATATCTCCGCTCGGAGTTATGTCGTTTGTAGGACGGCGGAGATATGTCGGCGGAGGTATGACGCTATGCCAAAATGCACATCTCTTGACATATAGTGTATGAAGAAGTTTGCCAGGAATCTTTTGCAGGATTACATCCTCTCTCAACATAGCTGACTAACGAAAGTACATGGCGTATCCCAAATATTCAGCAAAGCTGGCATTGTCCATTCTCTTTAAGGAGTAACTGCATTCACGCAATAAACTCCGGGAAAGCATGACAATCAGTATAACGTACTCTACATAACCGACTGGGTCAAGTCACCAGTGACTGTTCTAGGCAATATTAATATTCTAGGCAAAATAAAGGCCGGTCAAGTCAGTCGCTTGGAGAGTCACTCTGTCGTTAGATGATAGTGATAGCTCGAGCATATGCAACAGTTAATAGGGTCAAACTCAAAACTGGTACGAGTTTAAGACGAGTTCCCGAAGCGCAAAGATTTTATATAGTTCAATAACAATATAAGCTATATAAACAGCAAAGTATCTAACTATTCGAATGAACTATGAATAATATGGTTTCCATTCCGATGTATATGTCATTTGGATCAGTTGCTTGCGAGAGTGGAGAGTCGCCCGACCTAATACTATATATATAGCATACATATAAAAACCTAATCAAGTACAAATCACATTTTCATTCATTTCTGAAGCAAATATTGGTTTTGTTTGTTTTATTTTTAGTTAGCGGGAACCGGTGATCCTGAAGCTGCATTACTCGATGACAGAGATGAGGACGTGGGCGAGACAGACGTCGAAGCCGACGAAGCGCTGGCTGCAGCATGCGTATTTTCCTGAGACGCCGAAGGTCTCGTATTGAAGAACTGTTTGATCTGCAGGAAAATCAAAAGATTCCATTAAAAAAAACAATAAAAATAAAACAAAAATTTTAAAATTGTTTACATTTACAAGTCGGAACTTACAATTCGTTTAATATAGTTGCACGAAGTATCGTTATCAGAACTGGACACAACATTGTCCACCCGATATGGCGGCGAGACGGTAACTTCGTTTAATATTTGTATATTCTGTCCTTGCCAGGACACTTCATTGTACTGCAATAAATGGTTAATGTTATCGTTAATATATATATATATATATATAGTCATAAATACATATCCATGATTTGTTTGAAATTCCAGATCTCTTACCCCAAGTTGTTTGGCTATCGCTCTATAGAGCTCTTGTGCTTCTGGACTAACATCGGCATTTTTGGACTTGAGAAAATCTTGCCGTCTCTCTACTGTTTTACGTAGTCGCATTTTAACCTGGAAAATAAAAAAAATTTAAATTAAGTATTGTAATGTAAGAATCAAGACGGCAAACTTGAAAGATTTTCTCAACTGTTTTACATTGAAAAATTGTTCAATACAAAAAAAACTTAAGAGAATTTTACTTATGATTATAATTTATTGATGTATGAATTTTTATTAAAAGTCCCAGACGACAAATTTTTAATATTCTTGGCATATTATTATTAGCATATCTTTAGTGTTTTGAGTCCGATCCTGACAAGATTAGTGTTAAAACTAATTTTAATTTTATAAATTCATGAAATTAAAAATTTAATGAAAAAAAAATTTTTAACTCAAAAAGCGGGAACTAGAAATTGATTTTAGAACTATGATTTATTGTTGAAAACTACTTAGAGTTAACCGCAGATTTGAAATTTGGGTTATCATTTATTGTGAAAAAATCCGACTTGTTAAAAAATATTTAAAGTTCGGTTCACTAAAAAAAAAAAACCCAACCGGTTTGCACACTTGATAAGAATATATCGCTCATTTACATGAAGAGTGACACATCTCATGTCATTTCGAGATAAACGCATTTAAAGTTTTCACTTGCCGCATGTCTGCCTGCAAAGGATCATACATAAACTCTTCTCACGCTGTGTGTTTGAAAGCTAGGATAATAAAATTTTGCACACAACATAGATTATTAAATAACATTTCTGCATCAATAACTTAAAATTCGTTTTTTTGACTTACGTCACTCTTCATGTAAATGAGCGATATGTAGTATCGACATATATATATGTACCTGTTCAAGGTTGAGCTTTTGCGGATCATCAATAAAGTTGCCATTGCATTCCTTGATCACTTGCACGTTACTGCACAGCGATAAATTCATCACATAAACGTCACTTAGCTCTTCTGTCATTTTCGAGTGACATTCTGTGGAAGCAAAGAAAGCAGGGAGAAAAGAAAGGCGCCAAGGATATCGATATCGATGTAAGGTTGACCAACAATCGAGAAATATTATATAAATAAACAAATTTATATACATATGTATATATGTATGTACACATGTATGTGTGACAACAAAACAAGAGAAAACTTTCACTTAAAACGATCCGTGTGTTAACAGGCGGTTCGTATTTGTATGATGAACGAAAAAGGATACTCAATATTAGCATTTTTGTGTTATGGTCGAATGCGAGAACTTCTCCCTCGACTTCATCCTTAAAACAGGTCGTGCACAGCACTGTGGATCCGATACTGAAGCAGTCGTTTACTGCATTTACAACGGCGGCGGAGGCAGCGGCCATTTTTAATTGTCACTGCAACTCGAACAACTCTTCCGATATGATATTGACAACAGGCGATTTATATATAATATATGTGTGTATTTGCGTCTGTGTGATATATGGATCGGAGTATTTCAAATCTGCTTTCAATGCTGTTGTTGTGACCGTTGCTGCCGCTGCTGCTGATGCTGTTGTTCTTGTTGTTCTTGTAGTGATTGAACTTTTCAGTTGCCTATTTGTAATTGTTTACACAACGGATATTAACGTATTTTGTATATAATATGCACGAAAAGTGCAACTAATTCTTCTTTTTTTTTTTTGTATTTTTGTTTATAACATCTGTTTTGCTCTGCTGGCTTTGCTTTGTAGCATATATATCGTATCGTTGTGATTTTGTTGCACTTCCTTGCCGCGGATTCGCTTTCACATTTACATTCACGTTTCAGTGTCGGTCGGAGTGTCGCCTTTGCCTGTTTTTCTACTATCGTGTTTCTTTGAGTACGTGCGAGTTTTGCGCTAGCTGCATGCAATGTTATTGCGTGCGTCGCCCAATCTTATTCGCTGTGACAGCACCGCAAGTGTTTTATGCCTTTTAAATACTTATTTAGTTGTTTTATAATTGAGAAGTGTCAAAAAAAATATGCTGCGTACGAAAAATTTATTGGTCAACACACGAAACAACAGCCAAAAAGGAGGGCAGAAAAAGAAATCGCAGTGTTGCATATGCCAAACAGGGCTGCACAACACATGCCAGCGACTGAACGAGTTCAGTTTTTAAGATTATAAACGATATATCGAAGGTATAAATGGTTATCGATGTAAACAAACAGCGATGTATTACTTGTATGTAAAATTGCTAATCTAAAAAGGCAACAATTACAATAAAGAATTAATACATTGGTTGAAGGTTTGAAGAGAACGTTTTCAAAAAGAGAAGTTGGAAAATTTAATTGAGAATCTAAATATATATATAAAAAAGCGAGAAAATTAGAACAAATATTTAAAAAATTCTAGTTAAAAAAGATTTGTTTTTAAAAAAGGTACAAGAATTCAGAAAACATTGTTTTCGGAATGAATGTAATTTTTTAATTAAAAAAATCTAACCAGAGGTCGGAAAAACAACGGCACTTTTCGTTCACTGAACGAACTATTACCATGTTTATAGAGCAGCTAAACCTGATTTTAACTTCGTTTTTTCTTACAACACATTTTTTTAAGTGTTTATACGTGCGATTTTATTTTGTTATTATTGTGTATTCATTTAATATTTAGCATATAGTTGCATTTTCAATGGCACTTAGTGGTTGCTTACGAGAAATTGTTGATTTTGTAGCACATTTTCAAAGCGATTCTTGTTTATACGTTCATTTAAAATGGCGTAAAAAATTATCGACGGGTTTAAAAAGCGAGCTTCGCTAAATCACTGTTAACGGTAAAGCGCATTAAAAAAGTGTTTATAAAGGTGTTTTAAGGTAACTTGCTTTCAATTAAAGAAACTTAAGGCACTGTATAAACATGGTATAAATTAGAACTACATGAACTGAACTAAATGACCCACAATCAGGGATTTAGTTCGTTCGTTCACTTTAAGAATTGGTTCAATAGAACTAAGTGTGAACGATTCGATACAACTCTACTTGCAACAAGCAAAACAAACACAAGGCGGCTTCACATTAACCGCCAAAAAGAAAGAAGCTGTTAAAGAAAACATATAACTGATTTGTTAATACAGTGATATAGTATTCAATTCACAACATGGTAGATGCCACAAAGTTGCAACAAAAGCGCAAACCCAGCGCTGACACATTTCTGCCGCTTAGCCGGGTGCGCACCATCATGAAGAGCTCGATGGACACCGGCCTGATAACGAATGAAGTACTCTTCCTAATGACCAAATGCACTGAACAATTCGTTCAGCATTTAGCCCGGGAAGCCTACTCTGAATCGTGCTCGAAACAAAGTGGCGAGACGCTCAAGTACGAGCATCTATCGCAGCTGGTCAACAAGAGCAAAAATCTGGAGTTTCTGTTGCAAATTGTGCCGGAGAAGATACGTGTACACGAGTTCCAAGAGATGTTGCGCCTGAATCGCACCAGCAACAGCGACGACGATGATGAAAGTGGATCAGAATCTGAATCGGATGCGGAATAAAACCATTATACCATATTACCAAATACTGCATAATATTTTGTTGAATTATTTAGTTGCCAACAATTATGTAGCTATTAAATTTGCCACTCAATTGAAATTGTAAATTCATTTGAAACTGTACCTCAATTACGTGTTTTGGTCATAAGTCATTAATTTGTAATTTGCAACTGCGACAAGCAACATTTATAGAACTAAGAAACTGTAATTAAATATACCCATCAATTGAACTTGTAGAATAATTCGTAACTACTTAAATACATATTTATGTGTGTCTTAGGCTTAAGTTATAAAATTATATGCAAATTTGTTTCAATAAAAATGCAACCAGCTCATTTTTTTTTATCTATATACAAAATAATATGTACTATCACTTATTTTTTGCTTGGTGGTACTATATAAATCATATCTATGTGACCGTCAACTGGTTCAAGGACAACATTTGTTTGACATTGCGCCTCAAGAGGTTGATAAACGGACAATCCCCACAATGTCAAGTTCCCAAAGCAATTGAGTTTATCAATAATTATAAAACACACACATTTACATGCGCACATACATTTAGTATGTACAATTTTTTAGGTATATTTAATTGCACTTTGATATAATATAAAGAGAAGAAAAAAAAAAAACAGTGGAGACATAATTATGATGTTTGATTTTTAGATCTTCAGGTTAACGCCCGGATAACCCTTGGCATTGAGACCGGTCACCTTGTAGGTGGTACCAGCTGGAGCAGGCTGTTCAAACTTGGCCGCTGTGGTCACGTACAGTATGTCCAGATTGGGGCCGCCAAAGGCAACCGAAGTGATTTGCTTGGTGGGCAGCTTGATCTCCAAGAGAACTTTGCCAGTGCTGTGAAAAGAGAAGAAAGGGATTCAGTTATTATTATGGTTAAATTTCCTTGATTTAAAAACATCGCTTAGTTAAAAAGCGACAATTTTTTTTTAAATTGATAATTATGGTTTAGTATTTCAAGAGTTTTTTTAGTTAAAGTCTTAAATAATTGTGCGATATATATGATTCATCATCTGTAAGTTGCTTTTTATAGTTTATATGATAGGTAAGATTTAATATTTCAAATATTATCTCATATATTTAAATAAAAATAAAACAAATACATATTTATAAAAATACTCTATTAATGGTGCAATAATAAAGATTCATTATGAATCAAAGACCTTATATTTGCTAGTACTCTCTTTTAGAGATCTTTTAGATTTAATATTTCATATTATATCCAGTATAATCAATCGAAAAATACCAAATCTAAATAAAAATTATTCAACTTATGTAGCTGGTTTGGTCCCGAACCAAACGGTAGAAATCAAATCAGCCTTGATTCTAGCTAATATATGTATATATCAAGTTATTGATTGCTTACCTTGGATTGACCTTGAAGATGGTGGCACCATTGAAGGTGCACACATAGATATTGCCCTCGGTGTCAATGGTCATACCATCGGGCAGCAGATGATCCTTGGGACTCGTTTTGCGCAAATTGTAAATCACTTTGGGATTTGTGGCGACACCAGTGTCAAAGTTGTAATCATATGACTTGACCTCGTAGTCGGTGGTATCGATATAGTAGAATTTCTTGGTCTTCTCATCCCAAGCAAGACCGTTGGAGATGCCAATATCGCTCTTCACCAACGTCACATTGCCACCATCGCCTGCCTGCCATCTGTAGAGCTCGCCATGACGATGGGTGAACTCATCACCCACGTATTTCATGGTCCCGGCAAAGAGACGACCCTGAGGATCGGTCTTGGCATCATTCAAGCGATTCTCCTTAAACTCCGGCTGCACCTCGAACAGTGTACGCACTACTTTCGCTGTTGGCGCAACACCATCCCAATTGACGATGACGGTGCGACGTCCACAGCCGACGGCAAATTCCAGGGGATTACCCTCAATTGGCAACACAAAACTGGCCAAATTCTCGCCCTCAATCTGTGTCCTATACACCTTGTTCTGCTTGTAATCGTAGCGCAGAAGTGCTCCAGCCTCAAGATCCACATAGTACAAGCTCTGCCTTGCCTCATCCCAATGGGGACCCTCGCCTAGGCCGGCATACGAATTGGGTAAAGGCTCCACTTTGACCGACATCTGTGTAGATCCGTATAAAAAGAGCGAAAAAAAAATGCAATCAATTTTAAATTATAATTCTTACTTTCAAGTTAAATATCCAAACTTAATGAAATTTTTGAGATAGATCTGGAATTATACAAGTTACAAAAGTGCCAAAACTCGAGGCTATAGCCCTAAAATTGCCGTTGTAATGCGTTTATTTATCGCACACTGTGAAAAATTTTGAAATAAAAATATGAATTTTAAGACATTTCGAGAACAAAAAAAATTTTGAAAATAAAGGAAAACATTTTGATTGTTAAATTGTTAGTAAAATTATGATTTTTGCATTTTTCTCGTAGCTATCTATTTTAACAACGAAAACACGGTAAACAAATACAGTTAGTCAAGAAAATGTTTTGACAAAATTCAAAAATTTACACAAATTTTCCTTGTTTTAAATAGATTTTAATATTGTAATCAAATTTAATTATATGTAAGTATAAAAAACTAACAAATATGTGAATAATTTTTATTGTAAAAACACTTTCTTGACTAGCTGTAACTGCAAGACTTATATTTAGATTTACATTAAATCTTTCTTCATTTGTTTTTTTTTTATCAGTTTATACTTGTTCTTAATTTGATTAAACCATTCAAATTACCGTTGCAGCACAGATTGTTGTTGCCAATGCAATTGAACTGACTAATAATAAAACAAAAGTTGACTGTGAATGCATCTCTGATTGGAAACTGATTGGAAGTTCAACAGACGCGTTTCAATTGTAACTGGACACTGAATCAATCGGCGGCAGCGCAGCGCGTTTTTATTAGCAACAAAATTGTTAGCACCAATTCGAGTTTGTGTTGCTTCATCATCTTCTGCTTCTTCTTTTGTTTTAATGTTAACAACACAAATCCCGATAAAGTTACCAGCTATTTGTCAGCTGCTGTGACGTCATGCCCTTCACTTGCTCACCGATTGGCCAGCTGTGCGTTTGTTGTTGTTGCTGCTGCTGTTTACACGTAATTACTGTGCATTGCATTGTTGTTGTTGCTGCTGCTGCTGCTGTTATTGAACTTGTCAACTTGACGCTAAACCAAGCAGTGCAAATGCACTCTCTCTTCCTCTCTCTATCTTTCGCGCCCTTTTGTATTGATTTAAATCTCTGCCAAGCCCAACTCAACTGATCAAAGATGGTGGCCCAAGAATATTTAACGACACTCAACACTGGCAATTAGGACTTTCACACACTGTTAACCGTTCAAAAAAAGTCAGATTTAAAAAACTAATATTAAGCAAAATGATACGAAAAAAATTAAAAAAAAAAAAGAACATAAATTAAAATTATTAAAAAACTTTAAAATTATATGAAAATAGAAAATAATAGCTAACATGGCAATAGTGCTCGCACAGTTGCGAGTGTTTATTAAATACTTTGTAGCTTTGTTAACTTAATTTGCGGCTGGCATTTTAGAAATCTTTTAATTGCCTCATTGAATTAAATTATGTGCATATATATGTACGTATTGTATTTGTTAGGCATAAGCAGTTCAAGGGTAATTCGCGGTAAACCTTCAAAGAATTTTTTTAAATCTGTTTGTTGGTCTGAGAAAAGGGTCTGCTTTTTAAATAGATTATTCTAGTTCAAACAAGAAAAACGCGGTGCTGCTCGAGTGATGTTTTAGAATGAATTTTAAGCCTAACAAAAGAGTACTACAGTATGATTTTCATATTTTAGCGAAATACATTTTTTTTCTTCTGGTAAACAATTAGTTGAGAGATAGCTTAATGAATTTGGGAGTCCGTAATGTGAATTATATACCAAGTGTATACAACATTTAAGGTCGGCTTAAATAAAAACGTGTTGAGTTACACCGCATTTACAAATACTACTTTAATGCGGTTTGATGCTTTTAGCAAAGTTTGCTTAATATTTTTAAAAGTCGTTTTAAATTGTACTGTATACACTTCGTAATTTAAAAATGTATATATCATCTTCAACTCTGCCACGGATTCTAATATTTTCGGATATTTTTATAAACATATATTAAGCAATATAGTTTTAAAAAATTAGATTTCAAAATATATGATCTAATTAAAAAGATCGATACTCGAGTTAAAAATGAAAATCAAAATTAGTGTAAAAAATATGTATCGGTTACTACGCGATTGTATCGGTTTTTCAGTATTTTTATAATGAAAAATTTTTTTTTTTTCGTTTACGGTTACCAATTTCACAAGTTTAACTAACTTTTTTTTTTAAAAAGGACATGACATTTTTTTTTTGCACAAGCTCGTAGGATATTTTAATTTCAAAACCATTTCAAAGGACTCTTACCTTTAAGGATTCTGAGAGATTTGACCAACAATGACACTGCGCGAACAAACAATGTGTGCGAACTGAAGTTAATGCCGGCGTCTAGGAATCTTTTTATAGTCTGGAATCTGGCAACAACAGCCGGCATTTGCCTGATATACATACTTATTAAGTAACACACACATACAAGGGCTTCGAGTGTAAAAATGATAAGCGTCGACTGTGAAGCTGAAGCCAGATAAGGTACATATATGTACATATGTTCCAGTCATATGTACATCTGTATATGCATAGAATACTCGTAATAAAAAGAAATTAAATAGTAACGCTGAAGATCGGGTCTCGAGACTCGACACTTTGTATATATTGTAAAAATTCACAATCAATGTTTTCTACAGTTGTCCACTTTAAAAGGGTTTAAAAAGGCATGAGAAGTGGGCGTGGTGCTCCGTTCATTAGATTGCAGTGTTCACTGTACTGCATATTCTTTTTATATTTTTTGTTGTGTGGGCAGGTCTGATAAATGCAAAATGAGCTTATAAAACATAATTATAATAATTTTGCTAAGCGCATGCATTTTTTTTTTAAATTTATCTGCCCTTTCCGGTCAACGAAATGCGATAAATTGTTCACGAGGCACAAATCGATTGCGGCCCACTGTGGCGGGTCCAAAACTAAAGGATGCTGATTCAGTGAACGAACATTATTTATGCGAACGCCCTTTGCTCTTAATTTATTTTTGGGAATTTTTAATAGAAGTGTAGTGGTAAGGGGGCAACCAATAATTCCTTATCACAAAATATATATTTTTTGCTATTCCAAATTTAAATGGCTCTTTAATTAATTTGCAAAAAGATTTATGGGCATATTATGATTATTGGTCTTTGACTACACATGACAATCAGAAACCAGACGTTTTTGTTGTTTTTGTTTTTGGGTAAAAAAAAACACACAACACTTACTCAATAGGTCGAATCGAAATGTAAGTAAAGCCTTCGGGGAATATATTTAATGAAACGTCTGTAGATATTTGATCAGATCTGTCTAATAAACTACAGATTGCTTTATTAAATTGTACCTTTTCATCATTTTTATATCGTTAATTACATATACATACATATATTATATACAAATTGACTTATTTGAAAGATAATTTTGATAATTATTTATTGCATTACATAAACCAAATTTTATTGATAACGATTCTTTTTACTAAAATTTTCTAAGCATTTTTGTACTGATTTTTACAACTAATGTTTTCAGCTATGTTTAAATCTTTCATAAGCTAATGAGGTATACGTTTTTTTATTAAGCAAATTGAATTCGTTTTGAAGAAGTTGTAAAGTTGGTAATCGTCTGGTAATAGGCTTAAATGTAACGTGGGTAAATACACTTCATTTATTAATATTAACTTAAAAGTAAAACCACCCGACGACTAATATGAAATACTTTATAAAAACAATAAACTTATTGTGAAGTAAAAGATATTTATGTTCTATACATTGTTGGAAAGGTAGGACTTTTAGGGGAAACTTTTTTAAAGTATTCAGTAAAATGTGAGATACGGATTTTAAACTTACATTTTGGTGATTTAATAGAAAATATCTCTATCGATTAAATTTCAATATGTTGTAATATTTATATGATACAAATGTTTTAGCTAACGAGTTTGGAAGATACTACCTGATATCTGAATATATACATTTAACTAATGGTAGAAAGTCTAGCTTTAGTACGAACCACTTTTTGTTTTTAGATATATGAATAAGACAATCTGACAAAATATGCAATAAAGTTGGTCATATACTACTGTCTGACCAAATTGATTAGGAGCGATCTGTCAAAAATCAATATAATAATACAAAAAAATTTTAAACGGTCGAAAATCAAGTTACATATACATAAAACTGACAGATAATACATTTGAACTGATCTAATTACTGCTGACGAAATTTTATTTAAGTCGCTGCATTCATCCTCTAGTTGTCATTAGCAGCGCTCAGAAAGAGAATTCAGTCTTCAGCATGACGAACGGCTTCTAAAATTTAGAATCTAAATGCCTCAGCACAGGATACCCTACAATCGAGTGCAGTCGACTGATCCGCTTGAAATTTAATTTTTTTAAATTTGGTTTAAACTTATTGATAATCTTTTATTTAACTTATAAAGTTTCAGGAGCATAAAATTAAAAAATGATTGACTTCGAAAAAAAACGCTTTATGAGGTAAAAGTCGAGTAACTAACCTTTTTATGCTCAAAATTTTTGTAATCCACAAGCAACATTATATTTAATACATAAATTGTTAAAAAAAAAAATAATAAAAGTTTGTCAAAAGGTCAGATTTACCAAAAATTTTTTTAGCTTTTTATGTTGAATGTTATGCTTGTTATGTGAATTCATTATCTGAATCAGCATTATTAATTTATCAATACGTTTTTTTTTAACTCTCTTCAGATTATAGCTGCAAAAATAGTGTTGGCAAAGATTATCGTGATATAAAAGTAGATCGTATAATCATATTCAAATGACTAGGGGCTTGAGACAGTTGCTTCACTTAAGACCGTAATACAGCAATGAAATTGGTGCTTATTTAAATTTCTTATGTGTGTTGATTAATTGATTAAATAAATTGTTGTATGTAATGAAGCCAGGTGCATTGCCTACAATTAGCTTTACCTTATTAACCTTTATCGTGCGTAATCAGTAGAGTAACAATTCAAACGAGAAAAACTATAAAAAGTTGTATTCAAACAAAACAGAAAACAAAACGTAAATAAACAAAACGTGAAAATAATCTCAGCAATAACCAGTGCTGCCAGTTATTTAGAGGAAAAAGTAGCTGTTTCTGGCCGCAAGGCATCCGAAAAATAGATGAAATTGTCATGCAAAATAGCTAAAAACTAAAATGGCATCCCACAACCTAATACCGTCTGGCAACCTTTCTATTCACTAAAAGTGAAGTAAAGATATTAATAAAATTTTTCCAAATTTATCTTACAATGTATTATTCTAAATTTAAAATTTTTTTGCATATTTTTTTATAGTTATTTTAGAATTACATTTGTAACATCGCTTCCCTTGGGGTGACGAGCTTTAAAAACCATCATAAACATATTTTACTTAAATTTATCAAATTTTGAATTTAAAATTTTCATCAAATTATTAATTTATTTTAAAATTATTACATTTTAAAATTTGCATTATCCCAAATTTAAATATTCCAGTGTGGCCACACGCGACCAACAGCTCGCTCAAATTAATACCTGTTCAAAATTAATTAGTTACCATCTGATATACCAGAACAGTTTGGTATATTATATGTATGTATAAAATTAAAATACGTTACTCCTCTTGGCAATTTTCTTCTCACTCAACATCTGCAACCGCGTGATGTTCAAATTTTGTAAGATTTTAACTAAGTTGGTTAGTATTTTAGCTATTTTGCATCGCAATTTCAGTTTTTTCGGAAGCTTTCCAGCCAGAAACAGCGATATTTTCTCTAAATAATTGGCAACCGTGTACAGTGTGGACAGCGTCCGAGCATAAAATTATCCCACTCACTAGATATGCCAACTTTAGTAAAAAAAATAGCTGTTTATGGCTGGTAAGCACAAACATAGCAACACTGAAACCTGTTAAAGCAGCTGTTCACACTCGATAATAGACTGTGCCGCCCTGAAGCATTGCATTGAAACAGCTATCGATAGCGAGAATCAAAGACACTATTTAATATTAGCATTCGTTGTTGTACAAAAGCTTTATTTACGTTTTACGGATTTACAGGTGCTAGCTATTCAAAGTCTTCTACAAATACGATAACAATCGATAAATAACACAAACAGTCTCATTTTTGTGTTAACATTAATAATCGATAATATTGTGATGGACCGATGGTTGTCACCGATGACATTTTTAATACAAATCATTTGTTGTTGTTTCGCCGCAAGGTTCGGACGTGTATTTCTACGACGTGCACATTGGAAATCGTTCGTCTCGTTGCGTTCATATTATTTTTTTTTCTGTGTGATTTTGTTGTTGTTTTTTGCATACAAAACGCAAAACGGACACAACCACGACGACGGAGTCGCTTTGATTAACCGATACCGATACCACAGCAGATGTGAAATGTGACGACACGACGGAAAAGTGTCCGCAATCGCGCAGTCGAGGCGACAAACAAAAAAAAAAAAACCATTTTGCAAAAATTGAAAGAAAAAAAAGTGAGAGGAATCGGCAGCGACGCTCACGCGTTGCGCCCACAATTCAAAATAAAAGTGAAAACGTGCAAAATAAATATATACAAAACGAGAAATTAGAACAGCAGTAGTGAAGTTAAACTTTTGATCGATCAGAAAAGAGAATAGAAAAAATGTGCGACACTGCCGCAACAACAATAGCAGCAGCAGCATCAATAGAAGCTGGAACAACGGGTGCTGGAACTGGAACTGGAGCGGGAACGGGTGACAACACAGCGACAGCAATGGATGAACAGGCGCAACGTACGCGACAAAATTGTTGTCGCCTGTGCATTGCGCCCGCCACTGAATGCATTTCGATCATTAACAGTTATGCGGCCGATAAGGAGCCGCTGGCCACAAAAATACATAACTGCGTAAATATTAAGGTGAGTTTTTTTTTATTTTGCTTGACAATGAGAGTTGCAGAAACACACATATATATACATATATACATATGTACACTCATCCACATTGGTATCGACATCGTTTCGATTTCTACCTGCTGTCAGTGTTGTTGCTCCTTCTCCTTCGCATACCCGATACCCAAAACGGAAACCGTTATACACACTGCTTGCTCCCATTCCCATTGCTGTGTGCCTTGGAAGCCGGAGCAGCAACCGGCGCAGCGTTGCCACACCCGAGGATGTTTGTCGATGATGATAATGATAATGATGAGGATGATGATGATGATGATGGGTCATCCATTTAACTGCAGCAACAGTGGCCATTATGATTGCGTGTGTAATCGATAACAACCTTTTTCAACAACAACTCTGACCAAATAAAACAACAACAAACAAGAAGTGAGGTTAAATACGAAACCAAAAGTAAAATATGCCTCATCAGACGCGAGCTGCTGTTGTTGTTGTTGTTGCTGCTGGCCCCATTTGATTGTGCAAGCGCTGACGACGATGACGATGACGACGACGACGACGACGAGACCGATACCCCGAGACCGAGGCAAACGTTGTTTCGTTTCGTTGCCAGCTGCAGAGCATTCTCTTTTACCCGTTAGCCCCCCGTCCCTGTACCCGGTTGCTATCACACTGGCAGCACTTGCCCGTTTCGAGCAACATCATCATCATTGGGGAAACGGAATCAGAATCGAGCATTCGGTTTGTCCATGCCTGCTCCGGGTCTCGTCTCTTGAAGTGCCAAGTCACGATGCCCGACGACGCGACAGCCATCGCAGTTTATTGGTATTGGTGTAACTTTGTCATTGTCGTTGTGGTTGTCGCTGGCGCTGACGTTGCCGTTGCCTGTGGCTCGCTAGCTAGCTAGCTTGATTCTGCTTGCTTTGCCTGCTTGCTTCTGCTGCTTTGCCTGCCTGCTTGCTTGCTTGGCTGGTTTGTCGCTTGCTGTTGTTGCTCTTGCTCAGTTCTCGCTGCTCGATTGCCGACGTTGTCGTCGTCGTTGTTGTTGTCTTCATCGGCATTTCGTTTGCTACGTTGGCATGAGCTTTGAGCAGCAGTAATAACCACTGGCAGCTGTCGTGGCTATTGCTGGGATTCATTTGGTTCTTTTTTAGCCCATTCCCATTCCCTAATCCTAATGCAAGGCAGCAGCATCATTTAGGTTAGAATTGACCGGCAACCAACAAGAATGAGCATATGTACATACAAATATAATAAATAATAACAACAAACTATGTAGTATGCTCATTGTTTATTATTTACAAATTTTGTTGCCGCTTCTGCTGCTTCTTCTACTTCTGCCTGCTGCTTCTTCTACGTATTTCTTTTCACGAGAATTAGCGATGGGTGCGAATTGCAATTCGTGATTGCAAAAGAAAAATGTTTTTTTAATTCTATTCACATTTTTATCGAATGTTAACATGCTGTTAAATAATAACAGTTTTTAATTACATAAGAATAATGAAATAATTATGCAATAAATTCGTTAATTATTAGTTGTAGACAAGTGTCAAATGATTAGCTTTTGCAACAAAAACACATTTTTGCTCGTGTTTACATATTTTCGACTTGTGTGTGTGTGTCCATCACTAAGCAGTATACGAATACACGGCACGGCACGACACGAATAAGCAGCACAAAACGCAGAGAGCAATGAGCGGCGGCAGCCGAACACCGTTGAACAAAAATTTTCGAGGCCGTCGCCGTCTGTGTGACTGAGAGAGAGAGAGAGAGAGAGAGCGATAGAGAGAGATGGTGAGCAAGCATGCGAGGGAAGGAAGAGATGTGCGTGAGAGTAAATGTGTATGTGTATGTGTGTGGAGCTTGGGTCGCGCTTGGTTCGTTTCATATCGACTGCTGCTGTGCCTGCCCAGCACCAGAGCAATTACGTACATATTATTTGTGTGCTCGCCTCGCTTCCATGGAATTGTATGCAACCATTTGGCTCCGCATGTTATTATTGCTGGTTGCCCAGTTTCAGTTTCTGTTCCAGTTCAGTTCCATGACCAAGTCGAGAGTCAAGTCCAAGTCTCGATTAATATCATCATCGTCATCATCATCATTACCACATCAGAGTGCCAGAGTCCAGTCTATTTCCGTTTGCTCCCAGACTCCACCTTCACATCTTCCCCTGCCATCCGGCTCCTATCCCTTCTTGATGTGGCTCTCTTTTTCGAGCGCTCTCATGATTGCGCGCGCGCTCTTGTCGCGTCCTTCACTGGGGCTTCCATTTGTGACTCCTCGCCTGGGCCTGGGCCCCATGATATCCGGTGCAGGCACCTCTGGGGCACTCGACACTACACAACACAGCCGCACAAAAGGGAATACGCAAAACGCAAAGCAAAAGCAAAAGCAAAAGCAAAAAAAATTATATATATTGTATGGCATATGAAAAGAAAGACTGAAAAATGAAACTGCCTTTTTGGATTTGTGGGCTTCACTAGCTTCGCTTTGTTGCCTGCCTGCCTGGCTGCCTCTGGTGCTCAGCTCTTCTCTCACAGCTCACAGCTCTCGGTTATTGATTCTTCCCTCACAGCTGAGCATGCTGAGCAGGCAACCAACCAAGCAGACAGGCAGTCAGTCAGTCAGTCAGGCAGGCAGGCAGGCAGGCAAACCGAACCGAACCCAGAGTCGCCCTCGTCATCCACTTTTCGTTCGGCGGCACAAAATGGTTGCCTTGCTGTTGTTGCTGCTCTTGCTTTGTTGCTTGCTTGGCTCTTTGGCCTGCGCCCCCGGCAACGACGACGTCGACATCATCATCTCTACGTCGGCACGTTGCTGCTGCGTGTACTTGTACTTGGTTTGGTGCTGGCTATGGGTTGCTCTTTGGTTTCGCTTTGGCTCGATTTCATGGTGAATACACCATACAGCCAGCAACCAAACAACCAGCAGCTCAACCGATACACACACACACACATGTACAGAGCCCATACCCATACTGAGAGAGAGACGAACCACTTCCATACACAACCGAGCGACAGACCGACCATTTGGTTGGCGTCATCATCATCGCTGTGCTGTGCTGTGCTGTGCGGTTCGCTTGTTATCTGGAGGCGGACCACATGCATACACACACACACACACACACACACATGTATATATACATATATATATATATATATATATATATATATATTTATACACAAATACATATGTATGTAGGCTATACGTAGAGTGTAGAACACACAGCAGAGAGCAGGGCAAGAGGGCAGATACAACAAATGTATATGCGAGTGGTTTTTCGGTTCTCTCTTCACTATGAAGCAGATTAACCTGGTGCGCATGAAATGGGCATGGAAGTTGGTTGCAGTTGTTGCCAAGTTGCCAGTTGCCAGTTGCCAAGTTGCCTGCACCATCATTGTCTCCGCATCGAATTTCGGATACACATCATCATCATCATCATCCAAGCCCAACTCAAGTTCAGTTGAACAAAAAAAAAAACGAAAATGAACTTTCTCTGATCTGCAAAGGGAGAAAGATGACACTGATAATAATAAAAAAAAAAAAACAAAAAACAGTCTTGTTGGATGAGAGCGCAAACGAGAGCTCACCATCGAGTCCACCTTCATATAAACATATGTACATATCCAGCAGAACCAGACTTCAAATAAATATTGAGGAAAAGTTGAGGAATATTTTCTAGTCATTGAAGAAACATTGAGCCGTTTGTATGAAAATTATTGAGGATTTTAAAATTGCGATTTCCTAGGAACGAGGAAAGAATAAACTTCCCTATAAATTTCTCAACGTTTCCCTAACAAGAAAAGTTGGGGAATCCTCAGGGAACTCTGCCAAAAAATCCCCAGACACTAAACTAAAAAAAAAATTATTATTTCAAATGTATTGCTTTTTATTTCGCTTTTTTTTTATTTGTTTTTTTTTTCGACTTTTTTTTTGTTTTTTATTTATTATTTATTTATTGTATTAAATTTTTGTTTTACTCATGGGTGATCTAGTCAAACAACATCAAGGAAACTTAAGGGCAAATCAAGAACAGGGTATTTTTTTAGCCTGAAGTATTTGCATATATCATAGAAACGATAAATTATTTTTACTTAGAATTATCGATTGCTCTGTTAGTGTCAAATGCACTTGATTGGCATTTGTCGACAGTTGCTGTCATTGTTGTTGTTGTTGTTATGCTTCTGTGTAATTTAATATGTCAAACGTTAAAGATCTGCACTGCTTGCTAATGCTAAGGAGTTACGTTACCGTTAACGTTTACGTTTACGTTGGACACAGGACGATACACTTATACACACATACGCATACTCACACATATACAGCTGACGACGAATAAGGACACAAAGAAAATACGCCAATGCACAACAACACCAACAATATTGAAGAAGACGAAACTTGTTCAGGTCCCCGAGATCATCTTATCATGCGGCGCTGCTGGACAAGCTGTGCCTGAGAGAGAGAGAGAGAGACTCTTTTAATTCTGGCCAGCATCTCACAGTTTTGTGTCTGATGATGATTGTTGCACCTGGTGGCCAGCAATAGCAGCTGGCAACTGCGGCAGCTGCTTCTGAATTTTGTTGTTGTTGCTGCTGTTGTTGTTGTTGTTGCTATTGATGGATGAAAGATTTCCTTTTCAACTTTCTAAAAAGGCCCAAGCAATTTGTGCCTTATGCCTGGTACGCTGGTCATGCAAAACTAAATGATGCCAAAACAAACAGTTAAATGATACTAATATTATTTATATAAGTTTTTTTTTTTCCGCTGTTAGCCTTTTTGCTAGCTATCTATCTTCCTATGGCAAGCAGTGTTTGATGATAGATGAAAGCTACGCACCTTGCTACGGCAAGCAGTGTTTAACAGTTGCCAAAGCTGTGGAATTTTTGTCTTCAATGCCAATGCAAATTCAAGCTAAACAACAATACTATTGCAGTATTGCTTATTAAAGTCAAATGAATCCCCTTTTGGTAAATCCCCTCAGGCCAGTGGCTTCTGCTAGATGTCGCCTCTGTATCCAATTGCGATTTTGCCGCCATCATCGTTGCCACTTGAGAAAGAGATGTGCCCCCAACAGGACTTTAGTGTGCTTGTGTGTGTATGTGTATCTGTGTGCTTGTGTGTGTGTGTGTGTCTGGAGTTGGGGGCAAGGTGAATGAACAACATATTATCGAAACCCTTCAAAGTCAAAGTGAGGTGGGGAGATATGTACATATACATATACCTATAGGATGAGAATTTCAGGACTCAAGTGCGTACATAAGATATTTGTATATAAGCGAATGTGCATGTGTGTGTACTCACATATGCACAGCGCCCACATACACACACACGCACACATACACACATTAAAGTATTAAGGGTTGGGGGGAAACAGGCGCTGCTGCCCTACGAATTACAAAATCATAAAAGCTCACACACGCATAAAGATGCAAAAATAAGCATAACCACAAGCAGTTACACTCACATACATACATATGTACATATGTAAATACATGCATTATATGCATACATACATACACGCACACACATTAAACACAACAAAGCTGTCAAATGCATTTGCCGGCCCAACAACAACAACAACAATCTACGATTATTTGCGCTTCTGTTTTGATTATAGCTTTCGTGCTTAAAGGTTTCCTATTTTTGTAATTTATTGTATTTTGACAATGGCTCCGACCGTCATTTATCCATATTTTTCACAAGTGGCATAATATCGTAATCAGGGAATCAAACCGAAACAAATATCGTTTCCGGTTTCGGCTCCGTTACGTTCCGAAACAACTATTTCAGTAAGCGGTTCTATCGGTACATCCATCAAATTTTAACAAAAAATAATTAAATTTTATAAATCAAAAATTTATTAGCACATTTCTAAATACATTCGTACTATATTTTATTGAGACAAACCTAACATAAATCTAAAGTTATTTATTAGTAAAAAGCAAAATTAGCAAAATTATATAAATAAAACATAAACAAATATACAGAGAGCAACAAAAAAAAAAGGTTCGGTTCTTATAAAAAAAATTTATTTCGGTTACGGTTCCCATACTCAAAATGAAACGGTTAATAGTATCGATATTATTCCTTGATTATAATAAAAAATATTAAATGAGCTGTTTTTAATTAATTTATTTTTTAAGCTGGTGTTTTAGATACCGTAAGAAGACGGGGGTGGTACCACGCCCCTTTTCTAAAATGTTGTTTGGGTAATCTAAAAATAATAAAATCGCATCAATATACCTTGCGTAGTTTTTGAGTTCTTAATAAATGCCACAAAAACGGGTAATTTGACCCATAGTGCACTTTGAAGATTTGAAGATTCGAGTTTGTTTTCGAGGTGTATATATTGTATAAATTTCAGAGCTACCTATAGTACAAAATAAAATGACTTAAAAAATTAGTAATGGTAACAAGCAAGATTTGCGAAATAACATCTTGAGTTCCGGAGTATTAAACACTCCGTTTCATCCAAGCCGTTTTTAACTGTCGCATAAACTTGCTATATGAATTCTAGCTTATTTCATGAGGCGCAACCCACTTATCATCATATTGAAATAAGGTGAACCCATAAATCGACTGAAGATTTTAATAAGCACTTATATTAGCTTAGTTTTTAAAGTTATCATGTAATGGACAAACAATGGGGATTAAATGATACGTAAAAATATTGTAGAACTTGTGTTTGGAAAATAAGTGGGTTCGATTCCCACACTGCCACGTTAAAGTCAGTTATATACCCTTCTTTTTGAAAATCCTGCTATTACTGTAATAACGATTTGGTTAGCATATTAATAAATATAAATTATATAATATTTAAAAATAATGTATAAAAAAATAAATAAAAAATAATATCTTTTTAAGTTGAACTTGTTGTTCAGGTGACAATTGTTAAAGTTTGTTTGCTGTGAAAAAAAATGGTCTGAATCTAAAGTCAAACCAATGGCATAATTAATATGTGCAAAGTGCTTAAGTGTCAATTAGAATGTGATAAATTGAAATCAAACCTGGGAAATTAATTAATTATAATACCAATTAGAACATGTGTAGTAGGCAAGACTTTAAAACATTCTTATTGTGGTGTATGTTTATTCATTAAGAATGTGCATTTTCAAAAACAAACATTGCATATACATTATTATTATGTACCTTAAAGGCTTTAAATTTGTAAATGGAATCATATTAATGTGCATACTTATTTTGCATAGCAAAGTCAAAGAATTAAATGGACATGGAAATGTACTTCTTTCCTATGTTTTCAATACACACACGTATGTGTATGTACTTAAGTATGTGCACATGCATATTATGTTTATAGTAGTATATACTTTTAATTGAAAAGCCAAAATGGTCCCATGCCACGCACAATTAGAAGCAAATTATGCACAAACACAAAGGCTTCGGTTGCAGAGCAGCAACAACAACAACAACAATTAGATGTTTATATACCTAATATGCGTCAGTTAGCATCACATATAGGGAAATACATATGTATTTACATGGATATTGTATATAGAAAGACGCACATACGCACACAAAGTGCTATCAGGCAAAAGGACATTGGACATGCATTTGAATGTGTGTATGAGTGTGTGTGTGTGTCTTTGTACTGTTGAAGCACAGAGTATTGCATATAATTATAAGCAGGTCATTGACATTAATAGACTAGTACAAGCCTCTAAGCTTTGAACACTTGGCAATCGACGACGAAGAAAACCTCAAACCGCCGTTGGCTGCACACAAAGGTGAGAGGATTTAAGATATGGATTGAGGATAGAATTTGTGGTGTGGCTAATGGCCGATGACTTATGGTTGCATCCCGAATCCTGTTAACTATACATTACAGAAAAACAATGTCAACTCTATGTGTATTAACAAATCCACTATATACAACATATAACTATATACTTTGCATTACTTGATACTAAAAAACCTTATCCCTTTTTTATACTTCATACTCAATTGCTCAATAACTTATCCTATTGGGTTGAGAATATATATATATTTTTAACAGGCTTTGCGCTTGGCAAATAGGGCAATATTAATGATGTTAAAACCTTGTACTCGTTTAATATTTTAAACTTGCTCCACTTGATTTGAGTTGTTTAACTTTGCTTTCATCGATTCTTTTTGCTCGTTTGCATATATGATTTATCGATTTGAATCTAATCATTATTGTTGCTTACTATTTGCTATATAATTGTCGTTGTGCTTTCTATACTCTATGATCGTAGAGAACAAAAGGTATATTATTTACTTAGTAACTAACTAGGAATTAAAATATATATAAGTATATTCCTGATTAGCTTCAACAACTCAGTCAATATTCTTAACCATATCCTTATGTAAATACATATGAACACCACACCCAAAATTATATTTTTATTTTTTTTACTATGCTACATAAATTATTTGTGTTCAGCACCTCGACTCGAAGCAGAGATTATGATGTGTATTCTTGTTTGGTTTTGATATTATCATAAATTATTTGTCAGCTGCTTTGCGCTGGTTTAAAGCTAAACCTATTCTTATTGATTAAGGATATATTTATTAATCGGATTTTGTATTATCTAATTGCAGATCACGCCATTGGATCGCCTGTCGCTGCATATTTGTCATGCCTGCATCAGCTATTTAAACTCTTGGCAGAGCTTCAAGAATCGCTGCCTCAGCTCCCAGTCGAAGCAACGACAATGGGTGGACATGGACAGAACCAAACAGCAGACACTATTGGGCTATTTGGATTTAAATCGGGCCGAGAATGGCAGCGTTCTTGACCAACAACAGCAGCAGCAATCAGAATTGAAAATCGATACGTCGGCGACTGCAGCTGAAAAGGCATCCGCCAACATTTTGGATGGCATACCCTCGTTGAAGAAGCGCAAATCGTTAACAGTCTATGTGAGTCCAAAGCAACAACAGCTTCAACAGCAACAACAACAGCAGCAGCAGCAACAACTACTATTGCAAACGGCAAGAGCGGAGCCGCAGCAAACATTGCAGAATCTTTTATTGCAGGTGCCCACAACGGCAACAATGGCAATGTCGACATCATCGCAGCAACAGCAACAGCAGCAACATCAGCAGCGCAAATATCAGCAGCAGCAACGTGGCAAGCAACAACATCACCATCATTATCAACAACAACATCATCATCAACATTCACAACAACATCAACAACAGCAGCAGCAGCAGCAGCAACAACAACAACAACAACATCGACATAGACGCATTAGGCAGCCACGACGACAGTCGCAACAATCAACAGCTACAACTGTTGCTCATCGTTTGCCCAAATTTAAGCCAAAAGTGTATTTGCCACTTGATATAGCAGTGCCACCGCTGCCGCCATTGCTGACGACGCCATCAACATCAACTGCTGTTGCAACTGCAACTGTTGCTGCAACTGCAACTGCTACTGCTACTGTTGCTGGTGTTGCTGAGGCAGCTGCATCATTGCCATTGTCGTTGCCGTTGTCGCAGCCAATTGATTTCAGCCAGTGTAAGAATTCGAGTCAGAGTCAAAGATATGGCAGCGTGTTGCCTCCGCCACCACCGCCAGTTGCAACAATGAGCAGCAACGTCGCTACCGCAATCGCAACCGCTGCTGCTGCAAGTGCCACTGCAACTGCCTCAGGCTCTGCCCCAGGCTCTGCCGCAGGCGCAGTTACAACGCCGCTGCTTATGCCGGTAACGCTGCAGAGCGCCGCCCAGCAACTGCGCTTTTTCAGGCGCTATTCCTATAATGTAATTGTATCGTGCATTCGCAAGCGTCCACATGCCACATGCCACATACACCACCTGACTTTTTCCCCCTCTTACCAGGCATATATATTTTCTGTTGTTTAAAAATTAATAAATCATTTAAAGACACAACTGCAGCATTGTATCTTAATAACTTTTGGATCGTCTCTCGTTTACAGCCGCTGCCTGCTGTGCCAATCAAGGATGAGCCATTGGACGACACGGACGATGACTTTCAGATGAAGTGCATTGACGAGTCCGATGATATGATGGATCCCACAATGTTCCTAGAGCGCTCCGAGCACGAGGGTGATGTGCCACTAATGGTAAGAACACATACGCACCAACTAGGAGTTAAAGTTTTAAAATGAAAGTACGACATAACAATTATTTTCCTATTTTCATTTAAAAATTACGAAATAACACTTATTTTTTAATTTTATATTAAAATCGACGCTACGAAATAATATATAATTGTGATATTGAAAAATAATTTACATAAAATATAACTATTTTCTAAGTTTTATTTAACATATCAAAAGTAAAAGTTATTTTAAATATAAAATGAACAAAAGTGTATTCCCAGAATTTAAATACACTCATCGTGTATGTTTGAATACCTTTCATGTGATATCTCGAAAAGGTTTTCAAAAATTAAGAATGACAATTTATTTATATTGTAGGGGTTCTAAATAGAATTTATTATCGCCAATAGAAAGAAAGTTTGATCGAATCGATTTCAGAGACGATAAAAGCAAGAGCTATTCTTGTAGTCGGGGTCTCGACTATAGCCTTTCCAACTACTGTGAAATAAGCAGACATCTATATCCTTACATTTTGAGGCGCTAAATAAATTTTTTCAAAGAACCACTTTATAACGAACCTATACAAAAGTTTTTAGCTACTTGAACTGTGTTAAAATTGCAGCCTTCTAGCTCTAACGGTTTGCACCGGCTGACAAAGTGTTTAATATGCATGGATATTTTATTACGTGGGTTTATTTGATGCGCCTTTTATCAGTTGTCTACCTATTCATTTGAATCATTAGTATTGTATTGTCAAATTCGTAACACTTTTGTAGAGTGAGTCAGCTAGGCATAGGTAATTTAAAATAGACTTTATTATATGAGTTATATAATCAGCATTTACACATCTTTTTCTCTCTCTCTCTCTTTGTCTCCATAACAGACCTCCGACTATGATTATACGGCGCAGCATGGCGTAACGGCGGCTGTGGCAGCAGCATCGCTGCCGCCAACCGCTGTGGCAAATGTGGCAGCCGCCGGGGACTCAAAGGTGGCCAGTTGCCGTGCCTGCAGTCTACAATTCTCGACGCGAGCGAATGCACGACGCCATGAACGGAATTTGCATCCGAATCTGTTTCAACTATCGACAGACTCGCCAAATAATACGCCAATCACAAAACCGACACCGGCATTGGCAGCCGCATTGGAAATCCAACGTGCGGCTGCCGCGGCAGCGGCAACAGCGGAGGCAACAAGAGCGGCAGCTGGTGGCAACATATCGACACAAAAGTATCGCCAGGTGGTCATGAATACGTTCATCAAGTGCGAGAACGGTGGCTATGACTATGACAATCCGGAGCAGTATCAGCAATTGTTGAGCCGTGATAAGGTCGAGTTTATACAGGAGAATAACGAGTTTCTCGAGCAATATCAAACGATGACGTGTCGATGTTGCAACAAATACTTTAGCACCTATAAGAATTTTATGGCGCATGTGCGCAAAAAGTATCCAACGTTGCCACGTAACTTGTGCTTCAATTGCCTCAAGATGAACGATTCGAAGGCGTTGTTCATATCGCATCTGAAGAAACGTAACTGCATCAATTTGTACCGTGTGCTCAATGCGTTGCGACTCACACAGCCAAATTTTGCACATGCCACGGCATCCGGTGTGATTGCAACCACAGAACCGCAGCATGTGACACAGCAACAACAACAACAACTGCAGCTGCAGCAGCAGCAGCAGCAGCAACAACAACAGCAGCAACAGCAACAGTTGGTGGTAACAGCACTTGAGACATCAGCGTCAGAGCGACCAGAGAAATTGCGAGCCAAGGAGCTGCTGGTGAATAAACTGTATGAATGTAAACTCTGTCCAAAGGGATTCCGAACGAAGCACGAGTTCCGCACCCATGTCTATGATAAGCATGCTGATGTGCAGCGCAAGGATAACAATTCGATACAGTGCAGCTTCTGTGGCTTGGACTTTGCCGATCCAGTTGATCGGCGTCGTCATTATAATAACATGGACTGCATTGTCCGTTTGCGCTGCATGACCTGCGATGCCAAATTGGAGACGCATCAGCGTTTCCTCGACCATGTCTATCAGGATCATTTGGGCGGCGCTGTGAGCAGTGATAATGCCTCAACGGCCAACAGCGGCATCGATCATTCGCCGGGAAAGCGAAGTTTGCTCGGTGCTCTTGGCATTGGTGTCAGTCAATCCTCGAATGATGAGTCCCGCAGCAGCAGCACCAACAACAATAACATTACCGCAAATCCACCATTAACTTCCACACCCAAACTTGCAACATCATCATCAGCTCAGCTTGGAGCTGCTGCTGCAACCAGTGGCGGCAGTCGAGATGCACCCAAATCCCAGTATTTCTCCCGCATGCCACAGGTGTGCCCAATTTGTGGCCAACAGTACAACAACTATAACAACGTGCTGCGCCACATGGAATCCAAGCATCCAAATAAATTGCCCGAGACATACAAGTGTGTTCGTTGCGGCTTGGGCTATCCAAGGATCTCATATCTGCGTGAGCATATGATCAATGTGCATGGCGTGGACAAGAATCGTCATTCCGGCGGTTTTGAGTATATTGTAAATGCGGATGCTGTTAAATTGGCCGATGGCAGTACACCAAATGTCTATACCGGACGCTACGATTATGTGATGAAGGATTTGATGTCCATAACAAATGGTGGGACACTCGGTAATTTTATTATTTTCGACCCATCCATCACCTCTCACCTTGCATCGTCTATTAAATCATCCGTCGTCCTCTGTTTGCCGTCCTGTGCCCATTTTGTACAACATGAAAACATAACATTTCATATTTTCCATTCATTAGTCAATGATTGAATACGATTAACAACTGAAAGACGCGTTCTTTTCATTAGAAATTTAGCTTATATCCCTGCAAAAAGAATTATAAATTGTTAACTTGATAATAATTTAATCAGCATCTACAACCGAGTCGTTATAACCAAGTCCGCCTCTTTTTAGTTTCTCAGTCCTTAAGTGTATGTTAATATAGTTTTGATTATTTTTTATGGTTAGGTTGTAACTTATTGAAAACATTCGGCATTCAATTTCAATCAATAAACGCTTCTTTACTTGTGATGGATTAGATTTAGAACAAAACTACACAAGATTACAAAACAAAAAGCAATATTCATCGTTTAAAAAAACCAATCAGTATCGGGTATGAGTATTTGGTATTTGGCGTTGTTGATTGTTAGAAATCAATCAAAATTACTTGTTGAATGTAACTATGTTACTTTTTTTAATTCTGAAATTCTCTACAAGGATATCAAATCATCGGTGCGCCAAAGATAAATTGTTTTTTTTTTTTTTTTTAAATCAGAAAGTTGCTTAACAATTATGTCTACAAACATAGCAGTTAGAATAACATTGGTGTAACATCTGTTAAGTTCAGATTTGTTATTGAGAAATCCGTTTTATTTAACAGCAATGTGAGTGTTAATTTTACAAATAGCTGTGAGTGCTAGATATGTTATCTTGTTATTCAATCAATTGGCTGTAACTGATTAGGTGTGTGTTGCCTGTTTTTAAATCATCATTTTATGATCAAAACTAATCTCTTGCGGCATTTGTTATTTGATTTGCAGATGATGATGAGGACGAAGGCGGCAGCATTGCCAAAAAGATGCGACTCGACGATAGCAGCAACAACAGCAGCATCAACACAAGCATCGCCAATCAGCAGAAAGAGTGCCCCATTTGTAATGCCGTGTTCAGTAATAATATTGGTTTATCAAATCATATGCGTTCACATTACACGGCCTCATCGACGGCAACAAATGCAGCATTGGCGGCTGCCAATCGAATGACACCCAAATCCTTAACAATTACAGCAACACCGCCACTTGAAGTGGCCGCAACAACAGCGACAGCAACGGCAACAGCAACCATATCTTCCTCCATAAGCAACGCAGCAACAGCAACTGCGACAACAGCAACACCAGTAAGCACAACAGCAACTGCAATATCTGCGATAGGAACGGGAGCAACAAAAGTGCCACCGGCAATGGTAAATCAAACACCACAGGAACAGGCCGTATTCCGTCGAAGTTTAGATCAAGCGGCAGATCGTCGCTTTCGTCGGATGCGTTGTCGCATCTGTCAGCGTAGATTCAGCTCCAAAAAATCGTATCGTTACCACATGTTGACCGATCATCAGGTGCAAAATGTGCAGTTTATTAAATGTAAATTGTGCAACGCCGAGTTTGCCTACGAGAAGGGTTTGAAGGTGCATCTGTTCAAGGTGCATGGACGTGCCATCAAGGATGAGATGATCATTAAACAATTTGAATGTGATGTCTGCTCCATTGTCTACAGCTCGGAAATGGAGTTGCAACAGCACAAACGCAGCGTTCACAAGTCACAATTGGGCACAAAATCATTACATCAATCATCTACAGCTACTGCTACCTCTGCTGACCTGGCCGAAACATCTGCTAGTGCGTTAGCTGCCCTGCCATTATATTGGTATCAGTGCAAATATTGTCCATCCAATTTCAATACCAACAAGAAACTGGCCATTCACATCAATTCCCATGATGAGTTCGATTCCAATGATTATTCCTGCAAGGATTGCGGCAATGTCTACAGCGGTCGCAAGAGCCTCTGGGTAAGTTGCAAAACTCAATTTACGCAATTTGTTGATATTGAGACAGCTCACTTATTACCAAATAGAAAGGCCAACAAAAAAAAACCATCTTCATAAGAAATGTCATAAGGACTTTTGTTTTATCAAAGCGCGTCATCTTCTATTTATTAAACGAACCTGATTATTTTTTTAATGTCGTTACAAACTAGCTTTAAAATTTTAAGCAGATATGTATGTTTTTAAAAACAAGAAATTTAAAAGTCGCGTACATCAAATTATACCATCCATATATTTAGAAGAATCATATTGGTTCAACTCCATGATTTTGATAACTTAAATTACATTGCTATTATTTAAAATACCTAACAGACTTAAACTGGATTATAATTGTGTAATAATTAATAGGTCCCAGAATGCAATTCATAAAGAAAAACTCTTTCCAATACACAAAGTTGATGTAGTTTTCTTAAATTATTTGTTTTTTTTTATTTCTTTTGTTTTAACACATTTGGCTTGTCTATTATTAAATTATATTATATTATATTAAAATCCAATTTTTAGCATACTAAACTCAGAAGTCAAAAAATGTTACGGTTTTTGTACTAGAAAGAAATGTATATTTTTGAATTTTGGAAATCGCAGATCAATTTACACAAACAAAATGATTACCATTTATTAATGTGGATTTTTGTATTAATAAAATTTACAAAAACTTTATAATGGAAAGAGAGAGATTAAACTATACTAAGACTAATTTGCTTGAAACTTAATAAAATTATGGAAATTAATTCCTTTTTTAATCATCGTAGGTGCATCGCTATAAGAAGCATCCGCAGGTACCGGATCCGGCGGAGTGCACGCTGTGCCGGAAGATGTTCTTTGATCGCCAGATGCTGGAGAATCACACTCCCACCTGCAATCGCAAGCCAATCACGGCGACGGGAGCACATCAGCAGGATCAACAGCAGCAACAGCAACAGTTGCAACTGCAACATCAACGTGGCATCTTTAAGCACAAAACGGGCGACGATGACGACGAGGATGATGATGAGGAACATCAGATGATGATAGATGATGGTGCTGGTATTGGTGTTGGCAATGTTGCTAGTGATGGCAGCAATGGTGGCAACACTGTGGCAGCTGTCACCAGCAATACAAACACGATCAGTACAAGCAACTTTAAGATACGCATACCAGAGGTGGCATGCACCATTTGTGGGGCACGGTTCACTGATCAAGAGATGTTCAGCAAGCACATCCAGAAGCATGAACAAGAATTATATGTGGATAATCCATTGGCTGCCATGTTCGATGATGGTCCAGCCGATGCGGGACAATTTCAGGTGGAGCGACAAAATGAGAATGGGGAATATGCTTGCGATTTGTGTGCAAAGACGTTCCCCCAGGTGATTGCACTCAAGGTGCATCGCAAGTGGCATTTCAGAGGTGATAGCAAGCAGGTGAGCTTTTTGGGCTTGTGCAGCGAGGTGAATTTGAATTTGAATCTGAATTCAAATCTGGATCCAAATCGATATCGATCAAGTGATCCATTTCCCCCCTCTAACGTTTGTTGTTTGTTGCCTCCGCACCAGTCGCAAAAAATAAACAAGAAAAATTTTATTTATATATATATAAATTACAATAAAAATAAACAAAACAAAACAACCAAAAAAAAATACAAATTTTCACCAAGGCTACAAACCTGCTTTTGTACTAAAACTAATCGGAAAGAACTTGTTCGTTTTTGGTTAACCCTTTGAAATTAACATCCCCTTAAATTCGAAAAAAGAAATTAATTAATTATGGGATTTCGACTAAATCACTATACGTGTAATATTAAATGACAGTTACCTTGCTAAATACTTAGCTTTTCTTATTTATATACTTGCCTTTCCCAGCTTTTTTGTGAGTTTTTTTATATTAAGCAATGCTCCAAAATTTGTGATTCAAACTTTCAATATAAATGTTTTGTAAATTTATTTAACATAAATTTATGACTTCAAGAGGTAATTCCAATACTTTGCATTATTTAAATTTAAAACTCAACCAAAAGGATGCAAGTAAATTTAATGCAGAAATTAAATATAGCCTTTTATTAAAAAAAAACTTTCAACATGAACAGATCAAACGTTTAAAACTTAATAATTTCTATATTTTAAATTTTTATCGACCTGAAAAGGCAAGAAAAATCAAAAGAAAATTGAGAAAAATCGAATCGAACATTGTTTAAAAATAAAGTGTTTAGGCTTGCAGCCTTGCTATTCACACAACAACAACTACAACAACCACACTTTCAACAGCAACCATTGCCGGTGCTGTTGAACTGAAGGACATGGTTAAATAGCATTGACTAATCCGTATTTGATATTCCCCATTTAGAATCCCATCATCGACGGCGAAGCGACAATGCTGAACAACAACACCAACAACAACAACAACAGCAGCAACAGCAATTCGATGTTGCATCTACGCGAATTGCATGCGGTGGGTCTGATGCCCAATCAACAACAACATCAGAAGCAGCAACAGCAGCTGCAACAACAACAACAGCAACAGTCTCAGTCGAGCAGCAGCAACAACAACAACAACAGCAGCAACAGCAACTCATCAACCAGCAAATCGATGAAACGGAAACGTGAATTGAAATGCGAATATTGTGCCTCAACATTCATTAGCAACAACAACCTGCGTCGCCACATGTACGAGTTGCACAAACATGAGGTCAGCAATCTTCCCGAACCGCCAGTGATTGAAGTGGATGAACCGCTGTGTTGTCGTCGTTGCGGTGATATAAAATTTGAGACCAAGGAATTGTGGATCGAACACAAATTGGCGGATGCAAAGGTTGTGCGTCCATTTTGTCCATTCCAATGGGGCTGTGATCTTTGTGGCGAGTATTTGTCGCGCAAGGAGAAGCTTATTAATCACATTAACAATCATCTTAAGGAGGAGGTAATTGTGCCAGTTGTTGTCAACGCAAAGGCCACAAAGAACTCGTCAGCAACAACGACAACAACAGCAGCAGCAGGCACAAGCACAACAACGGCGACAGCAACAACAGCAAAGGCGACAAGTGGAACAGCAGCAACAGCTGCAGCCAGAACAGCAACAACAGCAGCAGCAACATCTACAACAACAGCAGGCAAAGGATTAAAAGTGAAGGAGATTAAAAGTGAGAGTGGGGAAAAGTTGAATAAACAGCATGCAAATGATAATGTGCAGCAACGGGAAGAGGAAGATGAGGATGATAGTGATATGGATGATGATAGCGATAGCGATGATGATGATGATGATGACGACGACGAGGATGATGATGATGAGGAGAATAGCACAACCGATGATGATGACGATAATGATGTCGAGGATGAGGATGACGTTGAAGATGATGAAGGCGAAGATGTTGTTGCACAGCAACAATTGTTGCCACAATCACAGCAGCAGCATAACAACAACAACAATAGCAATAGCAACAGCAACAGCAACAGCAATGCTATTGACAACGATGATGAGGACGATGACGATCTCATTGAGGAGGTTATCGAAGAGATTGACGATGACGACGGCGACGGCGATGTACATGAACAACATGTGGTTGCCGCCAAAGCGAGCAACAACAAAGTGAACATTGATTATGCGCGCACGAGCAACGCCAAATTGAATGGAAATGGTGGCAAAAAGGCAAAGTTGCAACAGTCGCAAGTGCTTATCATGCATAGCTCTGACGATGACGATGATGATGATGAGGAAGAGGATGTGGAAATGGAAATAGCTGAAGAGGAGGACGAAGAGGGTGTACACGTGGGCGAAGTAATGACCATTGATGATATTATTGAAGAAGATGATGGTGAGGATGATGACGATGTGGTTGGTGTAAGTGGTGATGTTGTTGAAGAGGATGATGATGACGACAACGATAACGATAACGATCACGATCATAACGATAACGATGATGATGATGTTGATGAGGAAGAGGAGGAAGACGAAGAAATTGATGAAGATGACGACGATGATGATGGCGATGTTGATGATGTGGGTCGTCGTAGTCGTGTCAATGATGGTCGTGCCAACATCGATGGTGATGCGGGCGATGGCGATGGCGATGGTGATGGTGATGGTGATGTCGATGGTACATCATCATCCGAGAGCGATTCAACAACAACAACCTCGCATTCAACTGGTGAGCGGCGTAAAAAAACTGTAGTTTCATCAGCGGCACATGGCGATGCCGCTGATCAGTTTAATTCCAGCTATACGTGTGATCTATGTCAACTTTGTTTCGATTCTCAGGAGCTTCTGCAGACACACATTAAAAGCCATTTTCTCAATGGGCCAACGGCGGGCAGCAAGAGCGGCAGCAGCAGCAGCGGCGGCAGTGGCAGTGGCAACAACAGCAGCAACAGCAACGGTAGCAGCGGGGCCGCCAGCAGAAGCAACAACAACCACAACATCAATAATAATAATAGTAATAGCAACAATAATAAAAGCAAAACCAAAAAGTCCGGCTTGTTGGATGCTACCAAATGTGGCAGTGGCAGTGGCAGTGGCAGTGCAACAACCACAGCAACAGCCACGGCAGCGGCAACAACAACGACATCGACGTCAGCAGCGACTGTGACAGCGGCAGCGGCAGATGCTGCAGTGAGCTTGAACTGAGCTTCAAAATGTACAAAATCAACAACAACAACAACAACATCAACAACAACAAATAAACGTGCACTATACACAATACACAAAGCACACAACACAATACACATGAAACGCAACACAATCCACATCCATCCACAACGCATTCCATCAACAAAACACTCACACACACACACACTCAAACACACACTCACACACACTCAAACACACTCACACACACACACGCACGCACACACATGCATATGTATAAAACGTAAAGCGCAAAGCAAATAGAATTGCATGTGTGTGCGTGTGTTGATTTTTTTTTCTTACTGCTAATTGTAGTTGTTAATAAGCTTATAACAAACTTATATATATATATATATACGTATATATTTATATAATATATAAATTAAATAATATATATATCTATATATAAATATATATATATTTATATATAATATGTATGTACATGTATGCAACTTTCATTATTATACATATATCAATATATGAAGTCATTTTTTTTTTTTGTTTAACAATGTTAAATTAGTTGGTATCACACAGAACACATACACATACACGCGCATATATGTATTTAAATCATCTCCAGTTATTCTTTTTGAGTTTTTAGTTAGTCTAGACAATATAGTATGCATTGTATTATACATACGGAAATATAGAAAATACGTACGTACAATACATCTATGCAAAGAATGAAAACAAACAAACAAACAAAAACATATTTAAGTGGTTATGTGAAATAATAATTGATTAATTAGCATGCGTCAAGGCACCAAAGCAACAACAAACAAACTGTAGAAGTGGAAGCTAAAGATTATGAAGAAGAAGAATGAAACGAAAGCAACCAACATTTATTTATTATTATTTTTATTATGTTTTTACATTTTTGTATTTTTGAATTTTCCTGCCGTTTGGGTTTGAAAAACCGTTAATAATAACTTCCTTTTTTTTAATATGATTTAAGGTGGACGGTTTTTGAAATAGTATGAAGTTATCTCGAAGACATTTCCAAGTTTAGAAAATAATTTCAATTTTTGTCTGTTTTGAAACATTTTCAACTCTTTCGACTCGCATAGTTTTAATTTACTATCAGACAACAACATAAATAACAACAATAGACCCAAGACACACCTTGGACTTTCAAACAAGAAGCTTCAAGGTTCTTTCCAGCGGGTATATTATACCCAAATGTTACTGGACATGCTGCTAATAGTATAGACAAATCCATTATATGTAAAGACAAAGACTTAATAAAAACACACATACATACACTGGACAGTTGTTCAAGGAAATTGAATACGTTCCAACTGGGTTTAATTTTGTACTGAAACACATGTCATATTGAAAACTTAATTTTTGCCATACACAACACACACACACACACAAACACACACACATTCAGCATTAGCACTTTGATCCCCATTATACATTTAGTATGTAATATGTATATTAATTATTTATATGATAATGCATTTTCACAAAACAAAATGAATCGTTTTATCCTGCATTATTATTATTCGATAAATCATAATCGTATGTATGTGTAGACACAAACTTACACAGACTTACGATCAGAAAGAAAATATAAAAATAATTAATAAATAAATTAGTGCATACTGCGCATATGTTAATAACGCTTACGAATTAATTATTGCGATTGCGGACATACCTTTTACTTGTATAATTAATTTAAGGTTTATGTATGTAATTGGAAACTAGTTTAAAACCAGATACAAATAAAAAGAAACATGAATGCAACAAATTGCATATGCATCTCTAATTGAAATACCATGAACGAATTGTTTTTATTTTCATTCAAACGTTTGAAATTTGTGCGCGCCGCAATTATCGATTTTAAAGCATTGTGCTGTACAACATTAGTTTCACCGTGTTGAATGAAACAGACTGAGGGAAGAGGAAGACGCAAGTACTTAAAAGCAGAAAATAAGGAAACCAGCAGATTCATTTTTCAAAAAATAACAAATACTATTTATTTAAAAAATTTGTCTTTTTCTATATTCAGTTTTTCCTGCCGTTTGTGTTAGAAATCGGCAAAGAATAATTTGCTTTTAACGTGTGTGTTAAAGTGCGTGCCACATTTATCGATGATAATGATAGCTATCGAATCTTTCGATTGTAATCCCGCCATGTTCCATTTTGTTCAAAAACGAGAATAAATTTCAAATGGTTAGCGATAAGTTGTTAACAATTTAGCATAGATAAAGATTTATTTGCATAAACAATTGCCATACAAAAGAAAAGCTGATTTGTTAGCCATTTGGCAGAGAGGCACACAAAGTTTAAAAGATTGTTATTAATTATAAATATTTAATGTAAGTATAATTAGCTGAATTAGCTGTTTGGTCTAGTTTGGTTTCGGTGACATGGTTGTCATACGTTGTCAGGTGGATTACAAGACGAATTTATCAACAAGCATATGTGTATAATTGGTTGCAATATTAAGAAAACAAATAGATATATAAATAGGAAACAAAAAACATTTACAAGTCGTTGAATGTTAAGAAAAGGCACAGCCGACGATGCTGTACAGTGTAATACATACAAATAGAATCTAATTGTGTAATTCTGTTACATAGACATAGATAAATAATTATTCTTAAACTACGGCTAAATGGTGCGTGGGCGAGGAGTCGCAAAAACAGCATTGCCAAAACAACTAGTCAAGTCAAATCCGATGTTTCTAGGAGTACTGCGTATGTGGATTAACGTTAATCATCTCCATGTTGCTGCTAAGTTATGGCGAGAAAGAGAGAGAGTGTAAAAGTAAATGCGATTAGTTCAAGTTTTAAATAAGAATCAAAATAAGGAAAACAAAAACAAATTGATAATCATAAATAACTGGCGCTGATAAGCCGACGAAATATGGTTATACTTATCGCGCACCAAGTTAACTCGTTAATTTGACAGCCAGTTGAACAGACATACATATTTTGATGATGGGACTTGAGGCATTAGCTTCAACTCAACTCAATGCTATGATGTGGGCGGGAAATGGAAAGTATATGTATAAGTGTATTGATAATGATGAATGAACAATGAATAATTGGCATGTAACAACAACAACAACAACAACAACAACAATAGCAATACTAACTACAACAATAGCGTGTGGCATGTTGGTTGAATCTTACCTGCGACTACAGCGCATATGAATGAAGAGCAGGGCGAGTCCAAGTGTCACACAAATGGCACCCACAACAATGTAGGCAATGCCCAGGAATGGATTCTTGCCACCCAGCACGGATGTGGTCGATAGAATCATACGTTTGGTACCATCAAACGACACCACCGGATAGTCTACAAATAATTAATCACAAATTACAAATCATAAGGCAATTATGGTAATTACAAATATTTAAACATACTATAGTTAATGTTCAATGTATAATTGCCGGCCTTAAGACCCTTGGCAAATGGAGTTTTTGTTTGATCCAGGCGACGATACAATTTACGAAAACTGGGCAAGGCGGCGGTACGCATCCAAACAATAAGATCCTCATTTTGGAAACCATTATTTTCGGGATTGCCTATATCCAATTGATCGAGACTCTTTTGCCAAAAGAGTGGCTTGGCAAATGCCTCAAGTGCCTTTGACAGGTTACCCTCGGGATTACGGAACTTGACACTCTTATCCGATGGCCATGCAATTCCCGTATTTAATAAACTGATCTCCTGGCCATCTTGGCTCAGGGTCAATGTGTCTGCAAGGCACAAAAACAACTATGTATCAATAAGAAGTTAAGCAATGTTTAAAGTGCATTCATTGTTACCATTAAACAGAGAATTGGCAATGGCACCACAGGGTGCAATGGGTTTGCCATCGTCCGAATATGCAAATGGCGTACAATCCGAGCTGGGCGTTAGCGAGAGGCGACCCAAAAGTTGTTCATCATCACGAGATTTCACATAGCGTCGATGATTCTGATAGTAATTGGTTAGGCCATAGTACATGTACACATCGCCCTGTTATGAAAATTGATTGAATTGATGTATTTATTATTAATAAAAGTTATTGATTAGCTGCCACACAAACACACACACACATACATTGAAGTCCGAGGGGAGTATAAAGTTCTTCTGACAGATACACGTTCCGCCCGTGTTGTTCCTTAAGAATTTGGCGCAAGTCTCATTGCCACCAACCTGATCGCAATTGGTGTAATCAATGATGAGCTCATTGGCCGTATTCGAGAAGTGCAGCAGTACAACGCCAATGGGAATGAAGAGCACACCAATCACAAAAAAAGGTGGGCAACACTGTTCGGGCCGTTAACACTGGCTGCCAGGCGGGTAGACGTTGTTGTTTGAATGCCGAATCTACATACATATATATATTGGGGATAAACAACAAATAATAAGTTCTGATTCATATGTACATATGTAAGTATGGATTTTGTAAACGGGTCGAGTTGAACCAAAATAGACAAGCCTTCAATTATCGATTAACCTATTAATATTTATTTGTATTTGTACTTGTATTAGTCACTCTTTGATTTCTTATCATAACACGCACACACCCGCATACATACATATGTCTTGACTCTGGTCAAACTGTTTCAACAACAACAGCAACTTGTTACTTTAGTGTGAGTTGCTCCGTGTACATACATACATACATACATACATATCTAAAGCAACTGTATTTTACCTGAAGGTCGCTTTGACTTCGAGGCTGCGTTTTCCTCGTTTCCCACATTTTGCGTTGACATCGCGGCCACGTCCTGTGACAAATAGACAAGCTAACAAACTCGAAACTGGACTACACTTCGCAAATATGCTACACCAAATACGTAAATAATACAAGAAATTTCGCGATAGCACAGCTGTTTATCGATACGCATGTGTATATCGTGCGATAGCCAAAAAATAAATACCAAACAATTTAGTATTTAATTTCCCAATCAATTGAAATAACACTGCACTAACTGCAAAT